>OX439425.1:24142682-24339485 GCA_949319885.1 Mecyna flavalis | reverse complement strand
CGGAACAATAAAGATAATTATTTTACAACATTAAAAATATATACAAAAAAGAACTAAACATAATTATAAATAAAAAATTTGCCGAGGTCTCCGTCCATGGGAAAAGTACCCAGGACACTAGCAACGTTTCCACGCTGGATGGCCAGGCTGATACGCTGCCCTAGGTACAGACCAGCTTTGGGATCGTGAGATGACTCCAGCAAACGCTTAGATATCTCACGATACACCCTGCGAGCGCTTGGACCCCAGGGCCCCAGCGTTTCAACCCCAAAAGGCTCAAATATATAGGCATCACTGATGACAGAATATTTGCGCCTTTTGAGGTCTTCAGCCGAACCAGCCGCAGAACCAGCCCTGCCAACCGACAAAGGAAGATGAGACGGCGCCAAAGTATCAACACAAGTCGCGTCCCAAACAAGGGGCCGCCCCATCTTCCAAGGGACAAGGGTCATTCCATCCGGGCGCTTACCATCGCTGCGTGACAAACCATTGGGTTCTAAGACAGCTGGGATACGAGCGCTGGCAAGAGCACGGCGGATAATGTCGTTAAGGCTGGCATGACGGGAAAAGCGGCCGGCACTTCTGCCGCAGGACAGCCCGTGGTGCCCGAGCTGGTTAACGTCTTTCCCGCATGGACAGAGATGAGGAACTGTGCAATATGCGCCCAAACGCAGACAAACAGAAATTTGGAATGAAATATTATCAAGAAGAGTTCCGAGGTTGGTAGATGGAAGCGCTTGAAGCCACAGACCTGACTCCCACTCTCCCACAGCCAGCAAGCGAGCGCGCTCAGCAGAGCTGATAGGCGTGTCAAGAAGGTTATTACGCACAACTCTACAAAGCGGCCCATCCCACTGGCGCTGGGAGGAGAGGTCATGAGGAAGGTCGGCTGAGCTTAAAGTCTTCCACGACTCAATAGCCTCTGGTAAAAAAGGAATAGTAAAATGAGCGAGAGATTTGGACAAAATTTTGGATGTAAGATCGCGGGTACCATGAACCGATGAAAGGAAAGCCGGAAGAGCTACACTAGAAATTTTCCTGATACCCAGGCCCCCAAGGCGAATTGGCAAGGAGGCTTGGGTCCATATGCGGCCTTCAAATCTAACGTTGAAACAAACCGAAAGAGTATCCCTAATTAAATCGTCCAATTTTGACGTTAGATGAGAATGCTTCCAGAAAGGAGATGAACGGAGTGAGTACGTGAATTGTGGTATGAATAAACAATGACGAATTATCGTGTAGGACATATGATTGTTAATTTTGATAAGCCGCTCCGAAACTGAATTAAAGTGTCTAATTTTGTCCTCGACAAAAGCCGGAAAAGACTCGTCTAAGATAGGGGACCCAAGAAGGCGAAGTGTGGACCGATCTATTATCTTGATGTTGGGAGCCAAAGCGTTGAATTTGGATATCGTATTGGCCAGGTCATTTTTTGAGGGTAAATATAATTCACATTTATTAAAATTTAAATCGAGTCCTGAAGACTTGAACTCATCAACCAAAAGGGTCAAATCCTCTAGGACCTCATTTACTTCGCCTCCGAGGGTTCCATCGTCCAAATACCAAAGGTTAAATTTAGATTTTAATTTTGAAATTATGGGATGTATGGCAAGACTGACAAAATTGTTTATAGATATTCTGATTACGGCCTTAATGCAATTAACATACTTTAACACAGATTAGTTTCAGATTTAACATTATCTATTGTTCACAATGTTATTGACAAAAACGACTATTTATATTATGTTATATTCATAAAAATGATGAGTCGTCGTAAAGTTATACCTTGTAGAGATGGTCACAATCCAGGGTTGATGATCCTCACAGCTCGTCGTTGGGCCTGACGCCGCCCGGGGGTTCGGGAGCCGCCTGCGAGGAGTCCTCGGTGTCGCTGATGTAGCCGGGCTGCCCCGTGTAGTGCGTGGGGTGCACCAGCAGCGGGTGCGCGGACAGGGCGGAGAGATCGCGCTTAGGGAAGTGTTGCTTCCAGGTGGTGCTGAGAAATACAACTAACTATTACATAAACTGCATCTCGTAGTGGATTTTGACCTCTGATCAAAAAACACGTAGTAGACGTTTCTTTCTCACAGTGTGTGGAAATTGAGAATGTTATCGATTTCAATAATAAAATTTCCTTAAAAAAATAAACTTAGCTTCGCTTGATATGCTGACATACTATGGCTTCCTTTAATATTCAATTTTAATTGGTACATAACAGCACCACTGCAGGGTAGATGAACCCAAAATTGGAATCAAATCATCATTACGACATGTTCTGGCTTTAACATGTGCGGTAATCACAAGCCTTAACTTCTCTCAAAATCAATGGAACCCAAGACTACAAGATACATGACAAGGCATTTTTACTTTTATAAAAAAAAATTCAAACATCACCGCCCCGTTGGCCTGATCCCAACGCCAAATACTGACGACATCACATAGTTGTCGCCTTACGTTTATAATTTACTAGCGGGCGCCCGCGGTTTCACCCGCGTGGTTCCCGTTCCCGTGGGAATTGATCAAAAATCCTTTCTTAGCGATGCCTACGTCATAACATCTACCTGCATGCCAAATTTCAGCCCGATCCGTCCAGTGGTTTGGGCTGTGCGTTGATATCTATCTATGTCAGTCAGTCAGTCAGTCACCTTTGAGTTTTACATATATAGATTAGATGGCATTTGACTGACACACAAGCCTATTGGCTATATATTACTTCTGTCGTGACAAGTTCGCTTCTAATGCACAAAAGATCAGCATTATAGATGGCTGTTTAAATAACTTTGTTTAGCATATTACATCATCTAGCTTCTTTCCGTGGTGTTGAATATAATGCTAAAGAAGACAATTACATTGCTAGCGCGAAATAGGATCAAATATCTGATTGACTGTCCAAGTGTGAAGTGCGTGACGAGTCCTCCGATGTTTATGTGCACTGTTCGCGGACTTGTAATATTGCGATGGTGTTAGTATCTCGTCTGTAGCGCATTCGGCGCTGCAGATTCTTTCGGATTGGGTATGTTAAGCAGTTGTCCCACTGCCGGCGAGAGAACGACTAACTATCGGCTATTTTCTCGCTCAAGAAACGTACAAAAGATATACATTCCGTAAAAACAAAAGAGATGCAAATATAAATATTTGATCGCTGCCTGTTCACGCTGCCGGCGAGGACTCGCTTCACTAGTTTGTCACTGAGTGACAAGAGCTATGACAGATAACAGTCGCTCAGCGCTCGTTTCTACATTCTAGGTCAACTCGCTACTCGTTTATCGTTGCCGGTGGGAAATCTGCCTTAGGCCTCATGTAGACGACGACGCCGGAACCGGACCGGCGAACAATATGTGTTATGAAAACCGCGCCTGCGCCGGACTGAAACCGCGTATTCTATTTTGATGCTGATTTTAGTTCAGAAAAGCATGGCAGCCCGATGCGCACGCGGTGTCGGTGCGGCGCCGGTCCGGCTCCGGCGCGGTTTTCATTCGTAGACACAAACATCCGGTCCGGCGCCGGTCCGGTTCCGGCGTCGTCTACATGAAGCCTGATAAGTGTACTGACTTGGGGTGTTGGTCGAACATGATTGGCAGGAACTCGTCGACGGGCAGCAGGCGGCGCAGCGGCGCGGCGGCCAGCATCTTGCGCGCGCCGGACGCCCGCAGCGCGTAGCCCAGCGTCCAGTACGAGTAGCGAGGACGGAGCGAGTGCGCAGTCACTTGCTCCTCCGCGCTCTCTAGCAAGATCTTGCGTCCGAGGTACCTGCAGACAAGTCAATGACTTTTTTTATGGTATAGCGGGCAGACGAGCATGCGGCACACACACCTGATGGAAAGTGACGACCGCCGCCCACTGACAACTGCAAATCAGGTGGAATCACAGATGCGCTGCCGGTCTTCAAGGAAGGAATACGCTCTTTTTTTTAAATAATTGCAAGTCGTATCGGCAAAGAATTCCATATCTTAGTCGTGCCTTTTTTATGTAGGTGTTGATATATCAAAATCAAAATATTATTTATTTATGTAAACTCGTATGAAGTATTTATGAATTGTCAATTACATAGAATGACTCTACCACCGGATTCGGAATGTCGTTACCTGCCGAGAAGAAACAGCAAGAAACTCGAAAATTACTCTTTTTAATTGCTATCAATTTACATAACATTGATTAATTAGTCCATCTATACTACTACTATGCTTTATAATTTTCGTGAATATAGAAATTAAGAAATAATAAAATAGATAGATAGATACTCTTTATTGCACAAAACATAGGAAAACATGCAACATAATAAAAACTGTACAATACAGGCTGACTTATCGCTATTAGCGATAATAAGGGTAAAGGCTAGGTTCGAAAATTAAGGGTATTGCAAGACGAAGAAGTCTTTTTTTCCTATCAGCTCTTCGACATTAACGGTCTGTTGAGGAAAGAAGTGCCGCAAGAAACACAACAGTTTTGCCTTTTTAAAAAAAAATATTTTACAAATTCAAAAATTTTACATTACAATACAAAGGATTATGTCAATACAAATAATAATATAAAGGTGCAGGCAGAGGAGCGGCAACAATTTATAGACTTTTATTATTTAGATAGTTTTCCATTTTATAAAAACTCTTCTTGATGAGTTGGCATTGGATGTGTGACTTAAATTTGTGTATTGGTAAGTCAACAACATCTTGAGGTAATTTTTTAAATAACGTAACATTTAATCTAACTAACGAATTACCAATCTTATGAAGTTTTGTTTTCGGAATGGTTAGTCTGTTTATTTTTAGTATTGAGATTATGACAATGGGATTTTTTAGGAAATCTGTGTAGGTTTTCTTGTACATATATAATACAATTTAGGATATATTGAGATGGTATGGTTTATAGATTAATTTTACTAAATACATTTCTTAGGGAATTATCTGTTAAATGTTTTATTTTTCTAACAGCATATGCCGCTGAGCTGAGTCTCCCCGCGAGAGCAGTGATATTCGGACCCCATTGCAATTTTGAGTCTAGAGTTATGCCCAAGAAAACCATCGAATTGACCATATCAATAGGTTCACCATTCAGTGATATTGGGAATAACCTGTCTCACATTTGGCATGGTAAATTTTACATATTTGTTTTTTGGTATTCAACAACATGTTGTTAACAGTAAACCAGTGCAAAATATGTGAGACAGAATTACTCACGTCGACAAATGATTGTTCACATCTGTCAACTTTGAAAAGCAACGAGGTGTATAGCACAATCTCACATAAGTCTTTTGTAAAGTATGGGAGATCATTTATATAGATCAGGAATAGCAGTGGCCCCAAAATTGATCCTTGGGGTACTCCCATAATAAGGGGAGCGCCGGAGGAGTCTACTCCATTTATATTTACTTTCTGAATCCTGTTCGTTAGATATGATTCTATCAGGCTCAGTGGTGGCTGCCGCGCCCCCCGCGCCGCTCGCGCTGCGCCCCTGCGCCTGCATGTCAACCAATACCAATGAAATGAAACGAAATAAATTATTCTACAAATAGATTTTAGAAAAATACTTTTGCATGTCAATCTTTTTCTCCCTACCAGGTACCAGCACTTCGACGTCAATGGCCTGTTGAGGAAAGAAGTGCCGTAAGAAACTCAACAGTTTTACCTTTTTTTTAAATAATGAAATTATTAATATTACATTACAAAATCAATTTATGTCACAGTAAATATTAATGCCAATACAAAGGATCATGTCAATTACAAAGTAACAAAGGCGCAGGCAGAGGAGCGGCAATAATAATACTCATATCTACAGACTTTTATCATTTAGATAGTCTTCCACTTTATAATAACTCTTCTTGATGAGTTGACATTTGATGTGTGACTTAAACTTGTGTATTGGTAAGTCAACAACATCTTGAGGTAATTTGTTAAATAACGTAACACTTAATCCAACAAACGAATTACCAATCTTATGAAGTCTTGTTTTCGGAACGACTAGCTAATGTTTATTTCTAGCGTTAAGATCATAATAATAGGATTTTTTTAGGAAATATACTAAAAAATCTATAATTATTTATACTCTATATGTTAACAATGGCACTATATGTCGGGTTGTTACATTCCCTCTAATATAATCAAGTGAAACAAGGCTTGCACATACATCATACTTGTGCTACAGGTACCACCTTTGGGAACTAATCTTCCAAAACTCACGGATTCCTCTAAATTATTCATACTGTATGACTTGGTAATCTAAAACAAATTATAATTGTAAACAATAGAAATACACGAACATGTAGAAATAAAAAAAGGCTAACAGTTCCTTAAACCAGACTTCATAAAATTAGTAAAGTTTTTAAAGTAAGTATTACATAATTTAATAAATTACTTCAAGATGTTTTTGACTTACCAACTCACAAATTTAAGTCTCACATCAAATACCAACTCATAAAAAGAGATATGATAAAAGGGGAGACTATTTAAATGATAACAATCTGTAGATACGAATAGTATTGTTGCCGCTCCCCCCTACTTGCGACTTTTTGTATATTAATATTATATTTATATTGACATCATTATTAAAAATTAAAGAACAATGGCAAACATCCATACAAAAAATTGTCTGATATACAAGATGAGCGCCCTTATACGAAAAATATGTAAAAAGAGTCAGCATTACTTCTAGATTCTATATGTGAAGACATGATTGTTTAAGAAAGCCGGAAAAAAAAGATATTGCATTTTTATTATTTTATTTTTAGGTTATGTCGTAAGTCGCTCTATCATGTGTTATTCTGTAAAGCCATTGTTATCATGTGTAGGTAAAGTCCATTTCATTAAAGAAGTCACGCGGATTTCTAAGAAACTAAAATGACAGGACTGTGTTTACACAAGTAGGAAGGAGACAGATAGTCAATATATATGACAACTAGCGCCACAGCCAAGTGACGATTACCACCAACGAGAAAGAGCGCGGAGCATTCTGTGACGTAGGGTAGTAGGTACATACGTACCTTAAATACGATTTGATTCGATACTAGCAGTATCGATATATGCAGTAATTGCTTATTTAATTAACTCAGTAAAAATACAGAAAATCCTTAGGTGGCATTAAAGAGGCTTTTTACCATCATTATGGCGGCAACAATGATTTTACATACTGTTTCGTAGGGGGAATCAAGGTTGATTTATCAATTACGTTCATTCGAATATTCAAATCGATAAAAAAATATTTCATTGACATCCCTATTTTAATCATGAGAGAGACGAGTAGGAAACTTTTACATCATTTGATATTCTTTTTAAAAACTTCATTTAACCCCGGCTTTCATGGAAACATTTAGATATTTGTAAAATCGTACAAAAAACAACAAATCCGTTCGGTATAAATAACATTTATGGGCGCTTTAAAATAGTCAGACATTTTTCTGCCATTGTTCTTTGTGACTTATATATTTTTTACGTTCTTATTCCATTTAGAATCGGAACCTTCACAACCACCCTAAAACATAAATGCACACCCCTCTTTGGAGCAAATGAATGCACATTTTATTAACAATAATATTTACCTGTAGATATTGACAACTTACACAATATCCCAATCCAAATCTTTGATCTCATCCATAAGCGTGTAGTATCGACGGCGGAAGAACGGCACGAAGTGAATGTCGTCCTCGAGCACCATCACCGCACTTAGCTCTTGCTCCACCATCTAAACAATTAAAGGTACAGTCAATAATTAATACGGTTCATTCGTCCAGGGGCTACGACAGACACAAACCACAGACAAACAGATACACTTACAACACTAATCGTGGGTTAAAAACATAGTCAATAGTCAAAATTTACATATAATGGAAATTAGGTATCCCCAATAATATAAAATCAGGGGCCGGAAGGGGCTTTCAATGCATATTTCAATTCATTGACGAAAAAATGATAGTCTTCCCAAACGTTACATTACTCCTCAGTGGCAATCTTCCACCAAGATATATTCAATTACAATATAATATCATATACAAAATTCACGATATAGTTATATTTAGTTACCTCTTTCCATATGCTGTAGTGGCTCAGGAAACATCCCACCTCACCCATCTTCATCGGCCTGAAATGAATTTAATGAACAATGTAGATATTGTACCGAAGACATATTAACAGAAACTATCAATATATTTAATTGTCAACATTATAATGGTTAAAATAGTAATGCGCAATATAACAAGACCGCCCGTCATCATTATAAGTATAAAGTATCAGCCTATTAATGTCCCACTGCAGGGCAAAGACCTCCATTTTTGAAATCAAGTTATCGCTACAATGATGGGTATTGGCTTAATCACCAAGCTTGCCAAATGCGGATTGGTGATCACAAACCCGAGCTGTGTCCGAAAAAACCGACACAAAGTCGAACTCGACCCGGGAATGAGCCCAGGACCCCGAGATCTTGGCCCGGTACTTAAACCACTAGACCATCGAGGCGTTCATCATCATAATTGTTGCAAAATGCCCGGCGATCAACATCGGCATGAAACATTGAACACCCTCTAAGTAAAGACCGGTACTCACACAGTAATAAGTTTGCTATTGCGCTTGGTAAGTGAAAATGTCAGAAGGCTGAGAGTCATTCCACTACCTGCAGACCATTCCCATAATCCTTCCCCTTTCATCCACATTCATTAATCAAGACGGGCAACTTATATGGAAGTTTAGTCGTTAGGTGTTCATGGGCAGTAGTGACTATTGACCACCAAATGTCACAGACAATTAATAAAAAAAACAACACCCTTGCTCACCGTTTGTGGTAAGGGTCCTCGTAGCCCGGCATCAGCGTCACTCCGCGCCTCTGCAGCTCTTCCACGTTCAGCTCCCTGGAAAATGCACACACGCCACATGTTAACAACTAATGTTCAAATCAGTTATTTTTGTTGTTACATTACGTTATCATTGAGAACTAAATTCTGTTGTGGCATAAACAAAATAACGTTCACATTGAATTCATTAATTAATCAATAAATTTAGACAATATTATACACAGAAAAACCGATTTCATAAAGGCAACTCTCTGGAGCAAGACAAAAAGAAATCACACAGCGGCAAAATATGCATAACATTACTCATATACATACTTGTTTTTGTAACACATATTGTATATATATAGAAAAACCCAAAAAGTTTCAAACAGACATGTTCATACACACAAATATTTGAGCATAGTGGGGGTCGAAACCTCTGGTGCAATTGCAAACTTCTCAACCAATACACCAATTCCGTCGTCATAACACTATTTATAGGAATATTTATAAGAGGAGGAGAAAGAGGAAAAGCACGATAATGTTGGCTACGATGTTGTGAATGATTGTATGAATGAATCGAAAAAAAACCATTATAATACTCTCGCATTACGCTCTTATACACAACTGACAATAAAATATAAAACAAGTAAAATAAGGAAATCATCATCATCAGCCTGTGATAGTCCACTGCTAAACTGCCTCTCCAAATGCTCGCCACGCTGATCGATCCTCAGCCACGTAAGTAAATATTAAAACAAAAATAAAGAAAAGCGAAACAAATAGTGACTCAAATTGCTGAGCCCTAACAAGTATCAAGTCGCATTTAGCTTTTAATCTGTGAAATGATATACGCAGCAGAATTCACAAACGTTCGCACATTTACCAAGGAATAATATTATATTAAAATAGTTGATATAGTCACTGTTCTACAGTTTTTCTCTCTATTTATCCCACCAAGTCCAACTTCCATCTTATTATTAATTACGACTTGATTAATCTTATTGTCAGGATTTATATTCAGGTGTACAAGCCTGTGGAATGGCTTGCTACAACGATTTCACATTGTGCCTTGCGCAGAATCTGCGCATCCTGTCCAATGCGCAGCAAACAAATCAATAACGAGTCCAGTATATCTAGGTGACCTATATAAGAACCTAGGTCAAAAGGTATATGTTTGTGTCGAAATCTGAGCAGAATTTAAAACTATAATGATTCATCTTAAGATGTATATTAAAATTTCTTAATTAAAATAACATTAATTAATCTGTACACTTGAAATTAAAGGCTCGAAGATCAGAGGAGTCCACGGTGGCAGCACATTGAGCGACGCTTCCTGGTGAACTGTCCGTCAATGGAATAGGCCGCAATGGCCGCTTACCATCAGGTGGGCTGCGTGTCTGTCTGCCAACTGAAATAACATGCATAAAACTGTCCGCAGTGTAGATGTGTAGATTTTAATTGCATTAACATGTTTGCCAACATTACACATGTTTTTCGCATCTGCGCACTATGACCTTGTGATATAGAGTTATGATAGTTTACAAATGCATTAGGCACTATTTCAATGACAAATTGAAAAATAAAAACATCCTTATATGATTTAAGACTTTCAACGTGAATGTTATTATTTATATCACAATAATTTAGACTTTCGCGTTGCATTATAACACTTAATAAATTGTATTTAAATACGACAATTTTCGTTTCAAATCAACAATCGCGGTCGCAAGCCGACTGAGATTCAGCCCAATTTCAATCAGCTCGAGAACACGACATTTGCAACACAATCAAAACGATAAGCTGTCAGATTTACGTGTTAAAAATGTTTTTACAAAAAAAATAGTATTAGAGTATTTCGCATAGCAATACAATTTAATATTTAATTCATATGTTCAACACTCACATCAGGAAATAATGAAATATGACACTTATTAAAACTACGACCCTCAGTAACAAATGCGTCATCGTCGTCGGGTATATAAAGAACTAGCCTTCCGCCCGCGGTTTCACCCGCGCGTAATTTCTTTTTCAAATATCCCTCCCTTCCCACATATCCGGGATCAAAAGTACCCTATGTTTACCATGGATAGTGTAGCTTTTTAACAGTGAAAGAATTATTCAAATCGGTTCAGTAGTTTCGGAGCCTATTCAATACAAACAAACCAACAAACAAACAACGCGCCTGCGACCCCAAGGGGGTCTCGGATGCTTATGGGCGGCGGTGATCACTTATCATCAGATGACCCACTTGCTCGTTTGCCCCGCTATAATATAAAAAAAAAACAAAAAAATTCTTTCTTCTTTATAATATTAGTATAGATATGGATTCAACAGAACGGCAGATTGAGTTGAGATGCTTCTTTATTAAGTGACCTTTAATGACATAGGCAGCCTTGATTGCTCACCATCAGGTCGACTGCTTGTCTGCCAACTGAACTGGCTTTTGGCAATTATTTGGACAATGAATATACTTTTAATTACAAAATGATTAATTAAAAGCTGATCACTCACTTGCCATCAACAGCCTTGACGTAGGTGACGTCCATGCCTAACTCCCGGAAGCTGAGCTCCATGAGGCGGCGCCGCTCCGTACGCCGCTCCAGGTTGATCAGGTAGATCTGCGTGGATAGGAACGTACCAAATGATAATAATAATAATCTTTATTTGCTTGCTAAGTGTAGATACATTTACATGATAGGAAAGATGACTGTTGCTGACTTCAAAATTATTTTGTAAATGTGACATTAGATGTAACATAATTTTTTTTGCTGTAAAACTTTTGAAACGTTGGATTTTGTCATCATCATCAGCCCATAGCGATCCACTGCTAGGCCTCCCCCAATAAACGTAATTGCGAATGGCAAGCGCTAACGTACCAGATGAAATTTGCCGCCATAACAGCAAGAGTTAAATCAAATCAATTTTATTTGTTACAGCTCTGGTCATGTTTCGATAATAATTTAATATGGGAACCAGTACACTTGTAATCAAAGGCTCGAAGATCATATTACAGTGGCAGACTGGCCACTTACCATCAAATACTATCGCTAGGCGCCTGTCTACCAACTGATCTTAAAGAAAATCCGTTTAAAGTTGTTATATTAACTGACCTTGTCGCATCCATATGTGGTGGGCTCGGGGTAAGTCACGAAGCCCGCGAGTTCCGCGTTGAGCGGTAGCGGGCGATGCCGAGCGATGGCTTCAAGCTTCACGTTGAGCAGCTGCTCTTCCTCATGAGCAGGGTCCTCGCCGTCCTCCAGCGGGATCGGGATGAACCCGTACACGTGGTCGTTGCACACGGTGAACTCAATGCCTGGAATGTGGGGAAGTTGACATTGTTTCTCTGTTCATCAGAAACACACCAGCAGCCAAGCTAGTCGCAGAAGCAGAAGCCAGTACTGCAGGGCAAAAATAAAGTATCAGCCTATTGATATCCCACTTCAGGGCATAGGCCTCCATCTTTGAAATAAAATTATCGTTACAATGATGGGTACTGGCTTAATCACCACGCTTGGTGAACACAAACCCGAGCTGAGTCCGGAAAACCGACACAAGTTTTGCTCGAGCCGGGAATTGAACCCAGGACCCCGGGAACTGGGCCCGGTACTTAAACTACTAGATCAATGAGGCGTTAGAAGCCAGTACATTGAAATCGATGACTCGAATATCAGATGAGCCAGTAGTGTGGCAGCACATTTGGCGACAGCTGATTTAGAATAAATAATATCCTCAGCTAATCACAGTCTACTGCTGGAAATAGGCCGCTACAAACGCTCGCCACTTCGATTGATCTTCGGCTACTCGTATAACTACCCCTAAACTCCCCCGGTTTCCCCTTTCCATCCGATTGGAACGAGCTGGTGCCTTGTGGCTATTAACTAGCCCATCCTGCCAGCCATCCTTCGTACATAGTCACTCATCACTCACAGCCTACCAGCCGATTTAGGATAGAAATTAATATACTCTTATTTCAAAACTGCATAGACTCACCGTTCTCAATGCCAGACATAGCGAAGACAATAATATCGTCCTGTGGTCCGGAGTAGCCGGGCCACGCCAGGTATGTAAGCAGGTCTGAAGCGCGCCGGCGCAGCGAGACCAGCAGCGCCGAGTGGACCATCGGCACGGCGAAGCAGCCCAGTTCAGTCCGGCCCTGGATCTGCCCGTATTGCTCCGTGCGCTTGTAGTACAAGTCCTCGGACATACCGCCCCTGGGATATATGACCATGTGTGGTTTCGAGCTGTATCATCGTTGAGTAACTTCTAAATTCAATAGGAGTTCTTAATTCGATTGTATTTTTTATGTGTGTTGTTACCTAATAAATTCTTACTGGGTGTATCGATTTTGATGAATATTTATTCAAAGGTATCGAAAACACAAACTGATAAATAAAATAGTATTGGTTGTATTGTATCGTCAGCAACAGCATAGGTAGCATGGGAAGTATTGCTTAAAAACTATTAATATGACGTCAAAATATCGGTAGACTTTCGTCAGTCTACTGTGTACTGTAGTGCAAGGTTAGTTGCCATTTAACTTATTACATAATAGAGGGAACACCGCCTAAAATATTTGCTCTCCTAGATGCAGTGCATGGAAAACAGATTTTTTTTAAATAGCTAAATAGCAAATACAGTAGGTAATGTAATAAAATATCTTTAATCAAGAAGCCTGCAAAAGCCTACATGCAAAATGTTTTCATAGTGTACACTTTGATTGGTGGTGAAATAGTTTGCCCCAAGAATCAGAACATTAGCCAGCTGACATTATTAGAAAAAAAATAATTTCCCTAGTTGGGGAAAACTGATATGCAATGCTTTATGTTCTTGTTTTTAAAACCTCTTACGTACGTTAAATAAATATGTATATAAAAAAACATTTAAGTTTGTTACAAAAGAAAAATAATAATAACTTATTCTAAAAGCGTCACTAAATAGCCTAAATAAAATAATAAACAAAGTGTGTCAGTTACTATACTTATTGTGTTAAATTAACATCTATTCTATACTTGTGAGACCAAACCACAAGTACCACAGATGTAAAATCTAGACTGCAGAAGAATAAATCTTTTCATCTAACTTAAATATATGATTACTTGAAATGACTTACCTCAAAGTATTGGTAATGCGTTAATGGCTGGTTGCAAAGCTCTAAGAGTTGCAAATTATAAAAGCAATGAAACATTCAGCATGCTTGATAGCCCTGGCGGTCTAACCAGAAGTTGGAATAGAGCCCGTCCGTCAGGAGCATGGGGGCCACCACAGGCAGGTCTTTCTCCACCAGGATTTGCAGTGTCTGTGTGTTTGTGAGAAAGGCGTCTGCATCAAGCATCTGCAAACAATGATGGGGTCTGTACAGCTGAACAACAGCAAGCCTGGCACTTGGTGGTTGTCCTTTAGGCTAAGTTCATATGACGGCGCGAAGCCGCGCGCGATTGGAGCATTCACATGACGGCATATGTAAGGGAACGCGCCGCGCGGTAATGTAGACAAAATTATATACTGTTTACTTTGGTCTTGTACCGCGCGGTTGGTAGTTCCGCGCGGTACCGCGCGGTCATATGAAGTTAGCCTTAGCCACAAGTTATTATCTACCATGCGTATAGAACATTGAAAACGACTTTGTTAACATGAAAACATGACACTGCATGATTAGGTCTGCTGCCTATTATAGTAGGTAAATAAAACATCACCTGTAGACATATAAATAACTTATGAAAATATTTGTAAACAATTAAATTATAATAGGTACACAGTTCACACCACAGGTTCACACACTTAGAACATGAAATTCCTTAGCTTTTACAGTGAGAAACTTGTTTCATGAATATAAATAAAGCAATTTTTTTTTATTATTTGGATTTTAGCTGGTGCTTGTTTGCAATTTCATATGACATAAATCACAGGAACTTCACATCTGCCAAATAATAACCACCAATCAATGAGGCTTCATTACAATTAAAATCATTGAAATGTACTTACCAGGATGAAGTCAGCCCATATCTGGCGAATGTAATGCAGCCCATTCTGCCTAAGTTGGATGACATGTTCGTAATGCATGGGGCTCCAGTGCGTGCTGACGTCTTGGTCAGGCAGCAACGGGCCACTGGACTTGTTAGTTGTTAGACTGATTCCATTGTACTCTAAAGCATGTCTGTCTACCCACGTCTCAAGGATTTCATCGCTGTCATCTGAATTGTAATCACTGTGGATCCTGTAAAAAAGTAATAGTAATATTGACACAGAATAAAAATAAATAATGAATGTAGGTAATTAATGATAAATAATCTTTCTCAATTTTAAGTTTGTGCCATGTTAGTTTGTAGTTTGATTGATGATTCTGCCAATGTGAAGTGCTTAATATATGTTAAATGTAAATTTGTTTTTTGTCTAGCTTTTAAAAATGCACCCTGAATAAAACTTAATATAAAAATCTTTGTTGGGACTATTTGCAAGAAGGACATTGGTAAGGCCAACTCTACTTATTATTTGCTTTGCGTATACATCCATCCTCTCAAACTCTTTGAGAGTAAATAAGAATCTTTACTTACTTTTAACCTAATTTTTTTAGCTGCAAGGTTTCTTTCAGAAATCTCAGATATTTTTATGTATCTTATAATAATTGAAATATCAATGTAATAATATGTAAATGCACTGAACAAACTTATTTTATTATTTAGTAAAATCAACAGTAAGACAGCTGTACAGGTTGTTATAGAAATCAAACCTATACCTATTTTTATTACTTCTTCTGTGTAACAGCATTGTTTATTTTATTATTTAAAGAAATGTAGGGTGGGTGCACCAGTGCCAAACCAGGTACCAGTAGTAAACCATTTCTAATTTCACATCAAAATATTAACCTTCTATCAAATTTCCCGCAACTATTTTTACGTTTGGTAGCACTGCCGTACTTCTACGAATCATATAGTCATAGATAAAAGCGACAAACACGCCACTTACATCAGTTTTAGAAGCAAAATTCGAAACGACAATCGTGCACTTCGTTTCGGGCGGCCATTATAGTAAGCGACACGTCGACGGTAAGTTTTTTAAATTCGTTTAAATCTTTGTTTATATCAATTGTTGTAACTGTTTTTTTAATTAATCGAGTAATATGGTTTGTAAAGCAATAATATTATGCCTTATTTTATCAGAAAATGCTAATTTTAACCAAAAGTTGTCAGTGGTCAACTAATGGAACACGAATTTAATGATTTTCCAGTAATAAACCATTTGGTCTACTACTGGTGATTTAGCTTTTTGAAATTATTTTTACTTTTTCTTTTACATGTATGTTTACTTAAGATGGCAATAAAATATTATAAGACAAACGATTACAATATCCACAATGTTCCAGTTGTAGACCAGTGGTTTATTACTGGTAATATCTATACTAAGAGTTGGTTCCAGTAATTGACCACCTACATTTTTTTTTATAGAAAATGCAAGATTGAAGATGCACGTTGATCAAGAAAATCCTTCTACAAGAAAACACCATCAACCAATAAGCCCTGCATTTGCATCAGCATTTGTGTGGTCCTCTGAATCTCCAATATAGGCAACCAGAAAAGGCGTAAAAAAGTTCGCCTACCGGATGCAGGATTAAGTATTACTTGAAACTTGTAGCCTGATGAAAATCTGCAATGATTACTATGTACAAAACATTTAAGTAATTAAAATTTAAATATTCTTCATTAAGAGAAATTATTTTATTTATTGGTTTACTATTGGCTCAACGTCTGGTTTACTGCTGGTACAATCTGGTCAACCTTAGGCACATTGCGACTTTCCACATTGATTGTTAAATAAAAAGAAACCTAACAGCTATTAAGAAAACTTGATTAAGCTACATGCTTCTATGGTAGACAAGGAGTACTTAATTCATTTTTTGCAATGATTTTTCTAATAATTGAGTCACAATATCAAAATAACTTTCAAAATGTCGCTTAATCGGTTTGTTACTGGTACACTCACCCTACTTATTTCATATAATATTGAGAACATTAAGTCAAGTTCTGTTGGTAAAATAGCCAGCGGACTTTCTTATAGTATATGACAACCTGTTGCTGTGCATCTGCACAATACATTTGCTGCATCTATAGAGCTCATAAATCAATACATCGGCGAATCATTGCGTACCGCGCAGCTACGCATCTACAATAGCCCTGGCTATATAGGTAACATAAATGCATTTGTGTAAATTTACTGACCCGTCATTCCCTGAGAGTTGTTAAACTAAGTTTAGACGGTGGTACGGAGTTTCATGCCCATTATAACAATACTTAACTGATTTACAGCAAGGAAATTGGGGTCAAAGACATCATATTGCCGATTAACAATGATAGCGCAAATAGGGCATATCAACCGGCCGGAGATATTCTACACTTACCAAATATACATCCGGTCCTTAGGGTAGTCCAAGTTGTATAAACACGACAAGAAATACGGCAAAGTATGATATTTATTGCGAACAAGAACCGTAACACCGACAGTTGGCGGCTTGTAGATGTTGTCAGAAGTATCGACTCCGCGCCAGTAGGAAATAAACAACACATATGTTATAAACAACAGCATTTTACAACAGATCATGATTTCACATTAAATTTATCTGAGACCACTTGTTTTAGAATAAAATTGTAAGAAATAACGTCCACTTCGTGCGAACACTGCCTGCGCCAAATTAAAACTGTCAAACAAAACAATTTCCCCCCTCAAATCTGACGTTTCGACAGATAGGGACGAGGAACCTCAGAAAATATTTTTGTTGTCACCGTGGTCACAGCTTTAAAATATCACAGTGACATTTTGTTTGTTGATGGGTGGTGGATTTAAACCATAGATTTAGTATATCCCCTGCTGGACTGGGTAAGTATTGGTACTTGTAAACTGGACAAATAGGGCAAAAATGAACATAATGATATGCCCTTTTAAATGCCTAAAAACAGGGAGGAAACTGTTATCAGTTAAAACTTTATTTAGAATATTTTTTGTTTGCGTTTGCAACAACCTACGGTTTGCGGAGATCTGGCGCAGGACCAACAGCTTGACGAGTTTTCCGATTTAAACGACACCAACTCCGAATCCAGACTGTGAGTTAATTATTTTCTGAACAGAAAAACCCAATCGCATTGATCCGTCCCGGGATTCGAACCAAAGGTCCCTAACGCAGCCCTCACTATAAAGGGTGACGTACTAATAAACAGAGGTAGTCAACCTGGTAGTGCCGCTACTTGATCATAATAATAGTACAAATTCATAATAGTGATGCCACATGCCAGCTCTTGTTGGCAAAGTTCGGCTAGAACTTCTTCTAGCCGAGAAGTCAATCTGCTAAATAATGAGAGTAGCTCAAACGGTAGGAGGTAATTGTTGGAAAGTAAAAAAAAAACTGTTTAATTCCACATAATTTATTTAAACTTTCTCATTTTTCTAACAATAACTTTCACTAATCTCCATTCAAAAATACATTTATTTAATTGCCATCAGTGCTAAGATTATAATTATGAAAAGCCATAGACAGTATTAAATCAAAGTTTCCTGAATGGAGACGAGTAGCACTATTGCAGCACCTTTGCTCAATTGACGATACATTGTAATGATTCTACGTCTACAACACACAATAATATACGACTAATAATAATAATAATACATATTCTATCAGCCGCGCAGCTAAGATTCTTTTAAAGATCTCACCGTTTATGCCATTTATAATTTGGAAGTAGTAGTTTTTAAATGCAAATTATCTTGTTCAGCAAATGCAGGCACAAGTTTTTATTGTTATGGCGTTAGAAGATTACATGACTATTATAAATTTGCTTCCATTTCGGTATTGTGGGTAGGTACTATTCACAGAAGTCAAGTTGTAAGCTCTACTTATCAGCTAAGCTTTTTCTTATCGTTCGTGAAGCCCAGTGCCACATTCGCATTTCAGACAGAAAACCGTTTTTAGATATAATTATTTGTCTTTGTTCTATTATTAAATGCAACAGTCAGTAAAGCATTCAAAAGTATTGCATAATTCATTAAACTTAAATATAATTTATAGCTAATAGTTTAAGAGACAGTCTATAAATAAATTTGTGCGTATTTTTTCAAAATACTTTTCTCAATAAAGTTTTCTGCACATTTTAAATCAATTCAGTTTTCTAAATATACAAATAAAGGATTTGTAAGAATAATTGCAACTTCATTAAATTTATCGTCGGAAATATATTTTTACGTAGGCTGTTTACTCAGACCTAATGGTTTTTTTGGTCTGAGGCTCTTTGATGCATATATTTTCCAATAGTGGTTATTATACAATATGACAGGAAATGTGAGGGACATATTTAAACCCCAAATAGTTCATGCTTCCATATAACAAAATAAGTATAAATCAATAAAAACTCTGGTAAATATCTGTCAATAACCTTAGTCGAAACCTGAAAATCCGTATAACGTGCGGGCACTCTTCCCTTCACAGTACCTATTTCGTGCACTCGTTCTAGTACGACTCAAATTGTACTCTCGTACAATTTAATTTTGGACGTAACCGGCCACTTAGCACCCGGGATTTTTAGGTAGTTCATGCATACATAAATTATTAGGATAATTATGAAAAAAATTAAGGATATATTTTTTATAGCGAACTGTACTCTAAATCGGATTCCGAACACTCTTCTTAAATATGTCCCTCGGGTAACCTAACATGCTGTATACATATAGTATGTATTGGCATTAAAAAGTAATTTAAAGGATTTTTACAATATTGTAGAAACTCGTAAGGCGTGCCGAAATGTACGTCCATTGCTTACTCGACTGTAGGTTTTATTATATCAATCAACAGAACTATTCGCTAGTACCAGACAACATGTAGCAACATGATTAGTAACATTAATGAACATAGTTTAATAAAAAGCCTTTTGTCCTTTTACTTATAGTTATAAAATTAATTATTTACCTAAATAAACTACTTTGGATCTAATTGTGATGCTTTGACTGCGTTGTATGTATCTATAGCTTAAAATAAAATTTAGCCCTAGTACCTCATTATCTAGCTAAGTGCCATATTGTACATAACCATAGGAGCAGAGAAGCTATCAAACCTATGTTCAAGCACTTTAAATAAAGATCGGGTATTAGACATAGAAAATTTTATAAATAACAATTCATAAACATTACATGAATGAATTTCATTCGTCATTTGAAAAAACGTTAAAAGTATTTATTATTTCATTGTAGAATACGAATGAATGGTAGCAATCGTACTCATGCCATCACCACTTTAAAAAAGAACAGAAGAACTTGAAATAGATGATTAATTTATTATAATGAGCTTTTTTATTACGCAAATAAGTTAGTGTGCAGAATTTTACTACCTTTATTTACTTTCAAAACGAAGGTATTACTTAAATAGATTGATCATTATGATGTTTTTTACAGACTAATGTATATGGTGTGATGTTAAAGCTGCTTCCATCGTTATGTACAATGGCGAACTTAGTCACAAACATTACATGTATTACATACAGCTCGTATAATACTCCATTTGGTAAAATACGATATATCCCCCTATTGCATTTGAATGCCCAGAAATAAAAAAAACATCCCACCAACACATTGTAATTTCATTTTGTAAACGCCCAATTCATTATTATCAATTATAATATAAACAATTTAACAATAAATCGGAACTTCATCAATAACAGTAAAACATCTGAGAAGTGACTTCACCTTCGTTTAACATTTAATACATATCCTAAAGACTGTAATTATAACCAGCGATTAAAATACTAGACTATTATAAAATTTCATAATCACATATAAAATATTTCATTGCTAAACTTATGACTATATATATAATATGAGACGTTTATAGATAAATAATTATATTATGTACTGTTATTATGCCATTTTATTTAATGTCCTATAACCTAACCTCAGGGAGAAAGTTGTGACACTTTAAAATAATGACATAACACCCCGAATGCCGGCGGACAACCTATCTCATTAAAACATCCCATCAACTAACTGAGGAATCATTGCAACTAATATTTATTAGAACTCAACGCTTGCAACAAAATAAAATCCATATATTTCGTAATTATTCTCAATTTATCATTAAAACACTCAGCACCCATGATGCCACGTTTTTGTCATAGCATTTTAAGGCCCAGTCTTATCACTGAAGATCTTTCTCTAATGGATCTGTTAGATAACAACGATGCTCTTCTTTTTATTAATATTGCTTGTTATATAGTAGATACCTTATGTATCTAGACCTAAGTATGTATTTCTATTTGATGAACATTTGAATTGCAAAAAGAAATTATAAAAATAAATAGTCAAGATAATAAAAAGAAAATAGTTTATTTTGATAAGCAGATATGACGTATTTGCTTCGTGGATAAGACCCAGCCCACATGAGGAGCGTGTTACTAAAGGATAAAACATGAGTATAAGTACGTTTACTTTAAAGAATTGTAATCACTACATAGTATAAAACAAAGTCGCTTTTTCTGTCCCTATGTCCCTTTGTATGCTTAAATCTTTGAAACTACTCAACGGATTTTGATGCGGTTTTTTTCATTAGATAGACTGATTCAAGAGGAAGGTTTATATGTATAATACATGCATAATATAGTAGAGAAACACTGATAACTTTAGAGGTTTTTAATTTAAGGTCGTAAATAATCGCATTTTTTTGCGCTTACATTGCAAACGCTGACTGAACCCTACGAGATAGATCAAAATAATGTTCTACACTATTGTACACCTTAAAAAGTTTTACAAAAAAGTCCGCGATGGTATATGTCTATCTCTTAGGGATAACCCACAATAACCATTTTCCTTTACTTATTACGATAAAATAATGGCTTATTTACGAAAAAGTGATTTTAAGCAATACAGTATTAATCCTTATCCAATAAAGTACCATAAATAAATTGTGCATGTAATATAGATCAATATGGCCCTTTACATCATGTAATTTAAATGAATAGTTTCGAAGATATTACAGATTTAAAATGCAGGGACATAGCGGTTGCGGCGGTACCGGCCGGGGAGCGGATGGATGAACTTTTGTTATTCTTTCACGTAAAAACTACTGAATTGATTTTAATGAAACTTTACAATAATATAGCTTATACATAAGGATAACACATAGGCTACAATTTACAAGATATTCCCATGGGATAACGTCCTATAGTTCAATTCCCGCGGGATAACGTCCTATAGTTCACGCGGGCGAAGCCGCGGGCGGGCCGCTAGTTTTACTTATATAACAATTTGTAATAGTCGTATGTACAGTTTGATGTTACAAAATAATATTAGCTGCCAAAATTCCGTAGTTAAATTGACCTGGGACTCTAACCCCATTAGTTGATTATAACCATAACTTCTCTATTTATCTGAAGAAAACCTTTTGTAAGTAATCATGATTAAAAGTCTTGTGTGTAACAAGTCTTATAGTTAAAATTGTTTAAAAATTACATTCTAGTTTTGTTTTTGAATTATATTAATTTGTCAATTTATTGTTTTATGCTTAAAAGACGTAACTTGTCCAAAAATTGAACTTGACATGGTTAACATATAAGAAACTATTTCTTGTACGTTTAACATATCAAGTTGCCTTAGCTTAGGTACTTAGGCCCTAAAACCATGGTGGCTTTTATTATTGTGTTACTCTTTTGTAAGTATTAGAGCGATAATCGAAGTCTATAGTCAATTTTTTTTTACCATTATTAATTGTTTGTATATAAGGCGGTAAATATTTTACGTATATAACTTTAATATACTAAAATTACTATTCCATAGCCCGGGGTCGGCTGGCTGCGAAATATTATTTTATCTTTATTAAAGTAATGTTACTCAGCCTATGTCTCACTGTAAAGAAAAGGCTTGGTCGCCATTCTTCATTACAGACGCTTATACGTTTGTTTATATTTCAAGTTAATAGTTAGATCTTTTAATTTTTTTTATATTAACAGATCTAAATTGAATTCGATATTTAACGTTATAATTAAAAATATCTAGTGTTACTTAATTACAAATTTTACTACGTATGTTTTTACTAATGTGCTTCGCTTATTAACATAAGTTTAAATTCATTACCTTAATTAGACATTGTAAGGTACTTCTAACTTGACTAACAGGATACATTTGGATAAACTTAGAGAATGATTCAAAATTCGATATTCAGACACATTTTACGTCAATGTAAATTATAGTGATATTCTTGAATATTCGCTATAAAGTCATGTGAGCAGCGTGTTGGCCACGGCGATTCTTGGAGCCACGCCCACACCGCGCTTGACCACGCCCTGAATAATAACGAATGAAAACTTCAGAACTTTATACTCGTGTAAAGACAAACACGGATCAGCCCTTCCAGGTCCGATAAACATCAGACCAACCCCCCCTTTCCCCTCCCTCCTCCATATTCCCTTTTTCTGTAACCTTTCACCTTCTCCCTCTTTCTATGTTCTTTCAAAGGCGCGCAAATCATCAAAGACTTAGTCGCTGTATTATGGGCGGTAGCACTTACCATTAGGTTTGCCGTTTTGCCTCCCACTTAAGGGGACCACCCGGGAAATACCTATCTGTTCCTGGCTCCACTAGTTGGTAGTTAGCGCATCTTAGACCTAGTCGGTGGCGGTCTTATGGGCAGTAGCCCTTTTTTACACTAGGTCAGTTGGCAGACAGGCACGCAGCCCACCTGATGGTAACTCACTGCGGCCCTTTCCAATGAGGGACGTTTCACCTGAAAGCGTCTCTCAATGTGCTGCCAGACTGAAGACTCATCTGATCTTCGAGCCTCTGATTTCAAGTGTACAAGCTCCCACATTAATATTGCCGGAACACAGCCAGAGCTGTTATGGCGGCAGATTTCACCTGTGGGGGTGCTACCACCCTGGCCATAGCCAGTCGGACTCTGAAAAGGCCCTACCACCAACCAGACCCAGACCATTAGGTTTTCCGTTTTGCCTCCCACTTTAAGGGGTCAACCGAGGAAATACCTACCTGTGCCTGGCTCCACTATTTGGTAGTTAGTTGTGCACGAAGGCGAGGTGCACGAGCAGCGAGGACAGCTCCAGCTCTTCGGAGTAGGCGTTGGTGAGCGGCACGCTTCGGTACCCGGTGCGGAGGCAGCGGACGGGGAAGGTGGCCTGGCCGATGAAGTTGGGGTCGCCGAACATGTCCTCGTCCTGGACCACGAACCGGATCAGCGCCACGTCCGGGTTCGCCAGCTCGAACTCGCAAATGTCGTTCCAGATCGGGTTGATGCCGTTGTCGCCTGGAAATTGACGCCTCTTTTTACTTAAAGCCCGACCAGGAATATAAAAAAACCTGCTCTGGAGGCGCCACATAAGTTATGGTTAAAGCAACACTAGGTTGCTATGGTTACTTTCACAAATAACTCACAATATCCAATAGTAACAAGGCACCGTTGCGTTGACAATTGATATCACACTTTGACAGAATAACAATGAATGAAATCTTATTTTTTTTTTATTTGATTGTTGCCACTTAAAGAAATTAGTTCCAATATTTTTCCGCAATATGGCGAGGTTTTTATATTCCTGGTCAGGCTTTATATGGCTACAGCGCCGATACGACAAAAGACACATAGTTTACCTATTGTCAAACTCCGCTAAATCACAACAATTTGAGTTACTCTGTTCTGCAGAGATACTAACAGAAGTTATTACCGAAACAGTCGTTAAATTTTACATCAGTTATTGTTTTGAATTTTCGATTTTTTTTTGTAATTGTTATGATGATATCGAATTTAGACTCCTACATGAGTCAAAAGGACTTTTCCAAGGTCAAATCAAATCATGGACTACCCCTATAAAACGTGTATTACTTCATTGTTACCCTTCTATAATTGTTTACTTACCGACAGTCTTAGTAACAAGCTTGGTGCCGCTGTCATAATCAGCACCGATGATCTCCACCTCGACAAACGGGCTCGCAGTGCCACGTCCCGACTTGCACAGATGCCGCGCGCCCACCACACGAAGCATGACCGTCAGCGGCCTCACACGTCTCTCCACGCTTCTCTTATCGTACGGGTTATATCCTTCCTCTAACATGAACTCAGGTTTGAGGATGAACCCGCAGCCTCCGTTCTCTTTGAACTTGCCCATGTTGAGCTGCATAGGCTTGTCAGGGGTCTGGTAGTTGAGCGCCACCATCTGCGAGCCGCAGTTCCAGAATGGCACGGGGTTGTAGTTGGAGGAGTCGATGCGTTGGCCTTTGGGGTAGATTCGACTCAGTTGGACGGTGTGGTACTTCATGAAGAACGCGTTTTCCTGTTGGAATGATTATTTTAGATTAGTAATTTTTCCTATACAAGTTCTAAATGGCATCGAGTGTTGTTTTGTTTGGCAACAGCCAGATTAGCCTTTCCCCGACTCGCCTAAGGTTGCGTCCCCAGTAGGCAAACTGCCAGTAGGTACGCCTTTCCATAAATTACAAATGGAGTGTCCACAGTTTGCTAGTTTTGCGCTCACTGTACGCAGTTTGCAGCGCTACACGCGCCGACTATCTCAGTGAGCGGCCGACTCCCAGCAACACCGGTTGCGACGTTCGAAAATTAAATTTCAGATCGCAACTTTGCGGCTCACTCAGTCTGCCGCACTGAACGCACTTCATTCGAACGGGAATGCCCCCAAGGTCACCAAGCCATTTTTTTTTTTCGGAGAATGCGTTTATGCACCATATCCGCAGGCTAGCTAAACCTGCGGCCGTGTGTGGGACTCGAGACTAAAGCGTCCACTACCCACTAAACTCCCCCGGTTCCCCTTCACACCAGATTGGGACGAGCCGGTGCAAGGTCACCAAGCGATACATAAACGGCACCAAATACAAAAAAAAAACGGAATATTCGCATTCGTATTCGCGAATGTCTGAAATATGGCATTCGTTACATCATTAATTCATTTACTTACCTGCTGGCACATGAGCCGCTCCGCCTTGGTCTCGGGGAAGGACGACATCTCGGTGAAGACGAACCCCTTGGAGCGCAGCCGCTCCTGGCTGAAGGCGACGGAGCGGCAGTACACGATCAGGTCGGACATCTCCTTGGCGATGCGCCACGTGCGCTCCATCTTGCGGTGCTGCAGCGACCGCGCGCTTGCGCTGTGCGCTGCTTCCTACACATTAAACAATCAGTTTATTGACAACTGTGGGCCATACTCCACCACGCTGGCCTAGTGCGGGTTGGTGGAGGGGTGGTGACCAACCTTAATGTCAGATTTTATCAAGCCGCCAAATGGCCTCTGACTAGGCTTGACGACTAATATCTACATATAGTAAATATCAGCCGGGACCAACAGCTTAACGTGCCTTCCGAAGCACGGAAACGATCGAAAAAAATGTCACTAAATGTGGTCAGAACGGTCACTCATCCAGTAACCGACCGCGGCGTGGGTAGCTATTGACTTTCGTTATCTCTAACGATTAGCTGTAATGGTTGAGAAGTCGACTAGTAAACTAGTGAAATTACTGGGTATATGAGACCTACTAACTGTAGTCTCAGTACGTGTAGCGGGCGCGGAGCAGTGCCAGACAGTAACAGCTTGGTTACTGTTTGGCATTGAACTGTCTAAGGGCAGACGTGATGCTTACCATCAGGTGTACGATCTGCTCGTCTTGTTACACATTGCAATTAAAAAAATCAAGCGCAGGTTCGAATGATGTTTTTGACAACGACAAAGACGCAAGCTAGGTGACTGTGCTAGGGGACCGAAGCCCTATGGTATATTATGCTACAGGGGAAAATTACTGTTCAACCGCGATTAGGATCTGATTGACTTAAACCCCTCTGCCATTCCTAGAGCGTAGAGATTCACACTGTAAAATTACCCCGCGCATATGCAGCGCGCCTTGGGGGAAGTAACAACATTATGTATGAGCAGCTAAATGCTTTTCATGTAGCTTATTAGAGTCTGATCGAATCATCAGTTTTATTTGGACAAACCTTTGGCTTCGGCCAGAATCTCAAACTTCTATCGGATTTTTTTTAAGTAAGAGGGAGGCAACCACAGAACAAAGAAAATTTTCTCTCTGAGGTTAGAATGATAACGTCCCTACCTTTGTACCAGAACCGAACGCGCCACTTCTTCACACAGCACACAAGGAAAACGATGCATTCATTGGCTAAAAAACTTCTAACAAAACTAATCCTTCTTATTTTAGTAATAGGGTTAATTTTACGATAATACACAAGCTTGTGTTACCAGCTGTAATAACCATGTGCATTTCGTCAACTCTTACTTCTACATTTTTCAAATGGGCAAGTAATAACATTTGTGTGCAATCGTTTGAAATACATGTTTCAGTATAAAAATATGCAATACAAACGATGTAAATATGTTAAATCAATTATTTTTAAAGAAATTTTCCGTGCTTGCATCACTGGAATAGTGTAGCGCCTTGTCATTTCACAATTCGATATCGATAGTCAGGTTATTATACTTGTTTATAATATAATAGTGTTAAGATAGCAAAATTCAGTTTGTTTGTGTAAACTTAAACACTACTGGACCTATTAAGAAAATTCCATCACAATTAGAACGCTTAATTCTTCCCCTAATGTTCCCACGGCCATGCCCACGGTGAAATCCACGTGGAGTCTCTTTTCTTAGATATATTTACATTATATTTTTCTACCTTGTGCTTTCTACAATTAGAAAGCTTTATTCCCGGTTGCATTCATTCATTTTGCAATTATATCATAGTTTGTTGAAAAACTGAAACATACAAAACTTTACTGATAGGCTATTTAATTGAACTATTTATATCTTACTCGAAAATTTTATCTTATGTTATGATTGAATGTAAGTTGCCACACACCGTACACATTTCACGTAAACCAAAAACTTAACAAAAATGTGCCATCGATAAAACTATCGATAACATGCAAGCACTAAAAGTCAAGCCGAAAATTGCACAGAGTTGCCGATTAAGGCTAAGAATTCACGGCGCGGTTTTTTGTGCAATTTCGGCGACGCCGCGGTTGTCGTGCGGTTACAAACCGTCCACGATATGTTGTCTTTTGGTACGTCACGTTGCCAATGTCACTAGTGCAAAATTGCGCCAGATTTCTGTGTCAAGCGATCGCAGAGCGCGCGGTGCGGGTGAAACTAGCATCGTGAAAACTGCTCTTACTTTTTTCATATAAATCAATATTCTTTAGAGGCTGTGACCCCGCAACCGATGCCGGCGTGATTAAAAACCGCGCCAGCTGCGGTAACTTGGCGGGCAACCGCAATTAACCGGCGCGGGCGGGAGGTATAAAAATCGCACCGTGAGTTTTTAGCCTTTGTGTTTAGTGCGAAAATCGTGCAATTGGGCAAAGACTGAGACCAGTTTGACGTAGGATATGATCATTTGATCATATGCGTGGCCGACCGACCCCGCCCACTTTATCATTCTAACCATTTTTCTTTTCTATGGAGGCAACCATCAAGCGGGTCACCTGATGGTAAGCAATCACCGCCGCCCATAAATACCCGCAACACCAGAGGAGTCACAAGTACTTTGCCGGCATTTAAGAAAAAGATATGCTCGTTTCTCGATTGCAATGTCATATCGGTCCGGAAATACCGCTGCAGGGAGCTGGTTCCACAGTTTGGTCGTACGTGGTATGAAGTTTCGAGTGAATCGTATGGTAGTAGATTGCCACTCGTCAAGGTGATGAGAGTGAAACTTTTTTTTATATAAGGTAGTAGTCAGGATGACCTCATTCCACCTGATGGTAAGCGGAAGTGAGGTCCAAATATACTTCAGTTCGGATGTGTTGTTTACAGCTTACCTTGATGGCGGAGAGCCACTCGAGCGCCACCTCGCGGCTGGGCGCGGCCATGTCGAAGGGCGCGCACATGGCGGGGCTCTGCACGCGCACCAGCCAGCGCGGCGCGCCGTGCTCCTCGCCCACGACCAGCTCCACCACGGCGCCGAGCACGTCCACCACGCCCTTCTGCAGAGAGCCCAGCGCCGCGCTCTCCGTCTCCAGGCATCCCTGCACCACACCACGTTATCAACTTTATAGCCCGACCAATAAAATAAACAATCTCGCCATATTGCGGAAAAATATTGGAACAAATTTCTTGAAATGGTAACAATCAAATAAAAAAACAATAAGATGTCATTCATAATATGCTGTCAAAGTGTAATGTCAATTGTCAACCGTGTCTTTTTACTATTAGTTATTGTGAATTATTTATGAGTATAACCATAGCAACCAAGTGTTGCTATCATAGCTAATGTAGTCCTGGTGAGGCTATACGTTTGCTTTCATACAAGGTTTAATAGGCCGCAGTAGCCGCATTAGGACTGCCACAAACAGATGTATCATAAATAAACGGTGAAGAGTTTGCTGACTGGCCCGATGCCGCATATCAGCATTTCGGCATTGGCAAAAGTATCCCTGGCTCTATGCGCTGGCACACGTGAAAAATACCAGGGAGAAATATTAATCTTCTGATAATAAAAAAATTACCTACTATTTACTCCTAACATTTTAAACTAAATTATTTGAATGGTAAAAGCCAATACAATTATGTAGCTAAAGCAACACACAAAACATGATATGGAACAATGAAAAATCACGTTTCAAACCCGATGAAAACGTGAATTTGTTTGATTCCATTTAATTGTAAAACACAAATAGGATGACGCTCGCGAAATCGGAAAATTATAGTACGATATATTCCAATGGGGGCAAGGAAATTCATGTCTTCCCGTTGCCCCCACTGTTGAGACAAGTAGCTTTGACAAATGATGGAGGCATTAGGACACACAATTTATTTTATTACATTTTTATTTTATTTTAATACAAAACGTTTGACTTTTAATCTCACACAACGGCCATTGAATGTAACCGTTAAAATACATCGGAAATGTCATCTCGCCCTTGCCTCATGCAAGGCAAAACAGTGCATTTATAGTGCATAGGTGGCTATCTTTGGCGAGTGCACTGCATTTGCGTGCGTTCGTGAACGTATGTGCATATATTTGAGTTCGAGGGCAATTCGTTTGTTTTAAAAATGCATTGACTTCATGTAGGCCTGCGTTGTGAAGAGTGAAGGAATAAATGATATTTTTACATAATTATGTATCACACGCATGCATGAAACAAGGTATGTATGTGCATAAAATATTTATTTACAGATTTTCCAAAATATCTTTGTATTGTCTCTATTAATGGCTGTTCCACGATTAAGGTATATTGATTTTACTATAAAACAATTTGCAAAGGATAACTACAGTCTCAAAATGAAGATTAAGGACCAGATGTCGCCACTGAAAAATAAGTTCAATGTACCTATCTGGCAGATAACTTTTATGTTGTAACTTTTGCCACTTTCCCACAAAAGATGATACATATCTGACAGAACAATATTATCTGTCAGTAGTAAAACTGGCTCATATACAATTTACCTTAAATAAAATAATTTGGGCCGAAATATTTAATGCATATAACCTTTTTATGCTTTTTTCTATAACCAAGCCTAGAAGATGATTTACAAATTTAAAAAAATCATTTACTTTGCAAAACGCAATGCCCCATCATCGTACACACAAACACACTCTAAGATTAACAAGATCCTTCCCCCTCCAAGACTAGATCGCACCTACCTTCCGGAGAGTCGCATGCGTCGTTTTTAGCTTCGCCGTCAGTTTCTATGGTTCATGAGATTGCGTGTTCAGAAATAAAAAAAGACAAAGATACAAGTTATGCTTTTTATGGCGTTCCTCTTTTTATCACTCACAACTTATTATAGACGCGAAAGTAACTCTGTTACACATTCACGCCTAGTACCAACACTAGGGAATGACATAAGCTACGTTTTATACCAGGATAATACTCAGTTTTCATGGAATAACAAAAGAGGAGGTATTTTTGTTTGTCCCGTTTTCAATCTCAATCTGCCTAACTTTACTATTTTTACGAAGATAACTTGTACTACTAATTTCTTACACCGGAAAAATCTTTCCTTCAAGATAACGGCATTTTGTCCACAGGCTAATATTTGGAATAGTACATGACGCAGAAGTTTTTGATTGTTGCTTTTATATGCGATGCGACTACACACAAACAATATTAAACCAAACTGTGTATAATACAAGTAATAAGCTACATCCAAAATTCTACAAGTCTGTGACGTAAATTTTTGGACCATTGCTTTTGATTGCTTCAAAGCTTAAAATTGTGAAAGAGTATAATATCTGCGAACGATACGGGTTTGTACAAACATCAAAACTTATCCAAGCCCCACAGATACATAGCAGACACTTGGCAGACATAGACATAGTAGATGAAGAGTCCGTGCAAAGCATACTAACAGCGATATCTGGCATATGCGGCACCTCAATCTCTTGTACGTAGTTGGCGGGGAACCAGTGGTGGCGCTTGCCTCCGTAGTCGCCGCGCCACCAGCCCTCGTCCGGTTTGTCCACGTTCGTGATGATCGCGTGCTTGCAGAACGACAGCTCGTCGTCTTGACGCGCGCGGTAGTCGTATAAAGCTTTCACGGTCACCTGCCAACACGTACCAACTTGTACAACTGAGTGATAATCAGAAATTAATGACACTGTAAAATCTAGGCAAGATGCTTGTAGCTCATAATTTGTTAATCTGATTTTCATAAAACATAACTATATAGTTAGTATAAGCCGATTTGGCTACAGATTTTGGCAGTCTGCAGTTACCTATCGATTCGCCAAACGTTCCCTCGCCATCTTATATGAGCACTCATGAGCATATCTTCTAAGTCCGTGGCAAGACTGTATTCCAAATACAGAAGTGCTCCGTCGCTCTAAGATAACATAACTGAGAACTACTGTGACATGGCTTTCGAATTAAAAAAGCCGCACTCAATCTGTTCATTTATTCAGGAACTACGGTGCCACGGACAGACAGGCCAAACCTAAAATACCCCTCTTTTTGCGTCGGAGGTTAATCTGAAAGCATAATTTATTTGATGAATTTCTACGGTCGGCGATAGTCACTTACCATCAGGTTTACCGCATGCTTGTTTGCTTGCTTGCAAAAGCCAAACTACTTTTTTATTTCTTTAGACAACATTTGGCCGATTTTTATGACCATTATTCAATCGTACAATATCAGCTGTTGTAACTAAAAATTATTTATTTTAATTTTAGGGTCATAAAATAAAAGACTAGACGTAAATAAAACGCTACGTTCTAAAAAGCAACTATTAAGACTTTCACACTCTAAACTACAGTTGATTCATCTACTTAAAGGAAACAGCGAAATAGTAATATTAGGTATTTATTTAATAATAAATAACAAATAATAATTATAATGATTGTAGAATCAGTTGTAATAAATATAAAAAAAAAACAATTATTTTGAAACCACTTCTAGAGTTACAAAAAGTAATTATTTAAATATCTAAAGTAAAACTACAAAATGTAGTTACAAAATAGTGAAACAAAATTCTCTTTACACCAGTTTGTCAGAAACTTCTGACATGAAAATCAATAAATTAAATTAAGTAATCAACTGTATTTTCTATTTTCTTGGAGCTCAAGCTTGATGGTGCATGTTGCAATGATTTTACCCTATGACTGCACAAATACAATATCTAAATACTTGGCGTAACTAGTAAACTAAGGGCCTCCTACAACTACACAAAACGCTATTTTATTAATAAACTCTCACCGATAAGACACCACATTCAACCACTTCGCCGCTGGATCTATATTTGTATATCAAGTATATTACTATAATGAACTTTAATGATCTTCATACGCAGGCGGTAAATACAAGAGATGTTATTTGTAAGTTCAATTCAAATATAGACAAAAGAAGCGAACTAAGTTTTTGATTATCCAAATGTTCAAAACTTTCGGCAATTTTTCTTGTTTCGGGGCCAGTTTTACCCCTGACAGATCTGTAAACATTTATCTGACAAATAACTTTGATGTTGTAGAGACATCATTTTTTTTAATTGTCAAGAGAGCTTGACTATTAAAAAAAAATAAAACAGCATAATTTTTCTCTGAAAAATAAATAACCACGAAATTATGTGTCAGTTGTAAAACTGGCCCTTCAAATTAATTTAAAAGTATTAGTATTTTAATTTAATCGAGTATTTGTATTTAACCAACTATGTAATTAGTCCGAAATAAAATAAAGGGTATCCGCCAAAATTGCCCCAGTCCCGGCGCAAAAGAATTGTATCTCAGATTTTAGATAATTATTAGTAGAAACAATATCAGGTGTCGCTATTTCCTGATTCGGTGGCTAACATGTTTTTTTTGCCCAAAGAAGTTTCATAGGCGCTACATGCAAACATGACACTTTTTTAGGAAAAACTTAATTTTAATGTACTAATTGACATTGAATTGGCAAAAAATGAATAAAAACATGATATAAACACAGTATTACATATGTAATATAATGTTCCTATACAAAGGCAATTTTTTTGAAAAACTTAATTTTACTTGTTTTAATTAACTCACTAACAACACAAACGTGTAGGTAATTGCAAAAAATGAATATAATGGTACATATGCGTACACACTGATATGTATAACATCATAATTAAATACATTTTGTAGTTATCTTTTTTTATATAAGGAAAAGATTTTGCGCATACCTGCCGCCTTTAGTAACCGGTGTTTAACCTTTCTCTATAGCAGGACTTATTATTTTTTGTATTTTTATATACATTACATTCGATATAAACATGTCCCTCAAACAACACAGAAACACAACATAACAACAATAAACTCAATAACAACATTATGTACTAGGGTATGTGTGTGTTTTATTAATTTTTTGCCAATTCAATGTCAATTAGTACAGTAACATCGTTCCTGCTCCGTAGTACACCTAGCAAGTTCACCTGGGTGGACTACGGGCACTTGTTCTGACCCATGGTTCACCTGGGTGAATTACGGAAACCGAAGCAGACCCGTAGTCCACCTGGGTGGACTACGGATACTGACTAAGATCCGTAGTCCACCCTGTATCGGTCCACCTCGTCGTGATGAAATAGGTCTATTCCACTTTGATCACCTGGGTGATATCACCCAGGTGACCATCGGCGACAGTTTGAGTATCCTCTGATCACCCGCAAAAATGATCACCTAGGTGATCATAGGCGACTCCCATTAAAATTATTATTTCGGTATCCTTAAATCACCGAAACATTTTAGTTGAATGTCGGGAGAACAAATGAATGTCGGGAAAACAAATGAATGTCGGGAAAACAAGTGAATGTCGGGAAAACAAATAAATGTCGGGAAAACATTGTTTATTGATCTGAAGTAAAAAAAAAAACAGGTGCAAGCGATTTTCGACCTTATTGACATTTAAAATTTTGTTGCTTTTTCGCAACCGCTTGTCGACTATCTTTGCTAGTTCATTAAAATCTGTTATTTTGGTGAATGTCGATAAGGTCGAAAATGGCTTGCACCTGTTTTTTTTACTTCACATCAATAAACAATGTTTTCTCGACATTCATTTGTTTTCCCGACATTCACTTGTTTTTTTTCGACATTCACTTGTTTTCCCGACATTCATTTGTTTTCCAGAATTTGCACACATTTTATTAAAATATAAATCCCAAAAAGAGTGTGCGATATAGCAAAATTTAAGTCTGGGTGAAATGACGATGCCCAAACTTTGGAATAGTCGTCTCACCCACAATCGGCTAAAGTATTGGGTGAAAATTAAATGACCACTTATAATATAAAAAGGTGGAAACTCACCCACTGGGTGAGTTTGTAGTGGGTGAGTAGCCACCTAAGCCGAATGAATCGAGTATTTTAAAAAACTGAATACACGAAATATTGGTGAACTTAATATATTTTATTTTAAATATCCTTATCCTTCTATCTAATAAATATATATTATATAAAAATATATGAATAAAAAAATATCTGAAAAAATAAAAAAATACATATAAAAATACTATCTAAAAAACCTAAAAACCTAGCTAGATAATAAATTTAAGCAGTGTCCATGGCACGCTTTTGAGGTGTACCAAGGGTCATATAACTTTCAAAGTAGCAATAGACCACCTCTCGGGTGTACTACGGATAATAAAATTTATAGTTTTACCCTTAGTACACCTAAGAGGTGTACTATGGGTCAGAACAAGTGCCCGTAGTCCACCCAGGTGAACTTGCTAGGTGTACTACGGAGCAGGAACGAGTAACATGAAGTTTTTCCTAAAAAGTGTCATGTTTGTATGTAGCGCCTATGAAACTTCTCTGGGCAAAATAACCATGTTAGCCACCGAATCCGGTAATAGTGATACTTGATATTGTTTCTACTAATAATTATCTAAAATCTGGGATACAATTCTTTTGCGCCGGGACTGGGGTTTTTTTCTATGGGATTTGGCGGAAACCCTTTGAATTTAATTACCAACGCTTTTCATTTTGTAGCTTAGTACAATATTATTAAAAAACAAATTTACCTTCGAAGTGAACGATGTGGGATCCATGTAACCAGGGGTTCCGTAAACTGAGCTATCATCAGGTTCCTGTAGCAAAAACATCAATATTCTGTACAACGAACAGGCGAAACGATAATTTATTAAAGATCGTTGTTAACATAGCTAGCTAATCCGATAGTAAGCGGCCACTGCGACCTTTACTATTAAGAGACACTTAGCTAGCATTATTTTGATTTCAAATCTGTACTGGCTTGCATATTAATATTGTTGGATGGAACACAGCCAGAGCTGTTAAATCTGCATGTTACTTGTGATGGTGGTAGCTAGCCAAACGGACTCAGCAAAAGTCCTACCACCATCAGACCCGAGGCGGTAATCGAACCACAGCCTCGCGTTTTATTCTATAGCGACTTATTGTTTGACGAGCCATATGATGTAATGGTCGAGAAGTCAGCTATTACACCAGAGGTCGTGGGTTCGATCCCCGCACGGTACAAACGTTTGTGTGCATGAACATGTCTGTTTGTATCGGTCTGGGTGTTTATATGTATAATAAGTATGTATTAACAAAAAAAAGTATATAAGTAATGTTTATCCGTTGTCTGGCATCCATAACACAAGCTAATGCTGAGTTTGGGGCTAAATGGCGCTGTGGAAATAATGTCCAGAGATATTATTAATTATGTTCCACGAAGTAATTATTTGGTTTGATTCCTGCTGCTAAATTCCACCACCGTACAACCCGCCACAAAATGCAGTTTCATCCAAACCACCTGGACGAGTGGCGATCAACTACCGTACGTTTCTGCAGACATTTTCTGCCGCGCACGACTGTTCTATGGAACCAGCTTCCCGCAGCGGTGTTTCCAAGCCAATACGACATAAATACCTTCAAGAAGCGAGCATATTCCACCTTTAAAGGCGGGCAACGCGCCTGTGACCCTAAGGGGGTCTCGGGTGCTTATGGGCGGCGGTGATCACTTATCATCAGGTGACCCACTTGCTCGTTTGCCCCCCTATTACATAAAAAAAAAATTAATCAAAAGGCTCACAGCAATGATCCTTCGCACGATGTCCTCGCTGATGGGGAACCACAGCTTGACCTTCTTGTAGAGCGGGTTCTTCTCGTAGTAGGAGACCAGCTCCACCAGGCTCTCGAAGCGCACAGTGCCGATGGCGTACAGCCTCCCCTCTTGCTTGATGCGGCAGTGTTTGATCTCCTTCTCCGTCCTGGAATAGGCCAACAACTGATATAATGTGCTCTTGAGGAAAGGTTGACTCACACGTATAATAATTGTCTCGACTAGCGCCAGCGCTTGGCCACAATGTTGCCTGATGTTAAATATAATATGATGAAGCGCACTTGCTTAAAAAATAAAAAAATAAAATCTGGCCTTGAACTGCCCCAAGTTATAATAGTAAGGGAGACGGATCCAGGCAGAATTCCACTCCTGCGCAGTTCTTATCAAAAAATACGAAGCAATTCAAACGAAAAGGTAAACTCGGGTGTGAAGGGGACACCGGGCTTGCTTAGTTAGTAGTGGGACGACCCTATTATCTAGTCCCGAATCCAAACAAATCACACTAGTACCAGCCGCAGGTCTAGCTAGCCTGCTGTTACACGTATACTACACCGCAGCAAAACAAGGAAATGATAGTTAAATAAAATAGTCAAACAAAAACACATGTTCTTACAGCAAAACACAGACAGAAGAATTACTATTACATAGGCACGGAGTACACACAGCAAAAATACAATCGCAGGTACTTGATACAACAATTAGCACAATGAGACATTTAATGAGGTGACAAAGCAAAGTCATTTTTTAAGTGAAAAAAACAAAACGACGTATTTCACTTACATTCCATACCCTTTATAGAAAGTAATGTTAGCAGGCTGTACCAGTTTTCAAACATTATAGTATAGGTAATATACAGAAATTAAGATTTTGGCTAATTATATTGTTGTGTAGTACATACATACTGCTGACGAGTGAATGTATGATCTCCTTAATTTTCTACTTTCGTAGTGCTGGAGTCATGCTGTTTTACAGTACGAATGGACCGGCTCTTCCGGGGAAGTACCACCCTCTCACATAACACCAGCGTGAAATAATAATTACTATTACTAATTATAGTGTTTCGTCTGGTTTGTGAGAGTGCCGGAGGTTCATTATAAAAATATTTAAAAACAAAACAAGAAACGAATTGATTAAAAATATAATATTTTATTTAATAAAACAAAAATAATGTGGCAGATATATAACCAGTAAGTGTGAAGTGAACCCATCACTTGGTGTCATGGTCTACCACATAATGTTATCGAGCCAGCCAGCATTACTATGTATGTACTAAATATTAAAACCTTTCTGAATAATTTCAGTGCATCTCAGATACTGCATGACATTTCATTGTCACGCAGGTCATTCGGCACCAATACAATTCGAATTTCATAAATGAAAATTGTATGAAATTTGAATGACAAACAGATTGCATTTTACGAGAGCAGCGCGAGAATAATTATTGTCACAAGCGTACACAATGTTGTATTCTGATATTCTGATAAACTATCTGCGCAACTAAATCGATAATTGTGTCTATAGAAAAGATTCGTATTCATAGATAAGAGAAAAATAAAATACCCATGGAAGATTAAATAAATCAATACTTTCCATGCAACTAAGTAATTTGTCTCGAAATGAAAAATAGTTGCATTTCGTAATCATCATCACAGTCCACTGCTGGACATAGGCCTCCCCAAGAGCTTGCTACTTTGATCGATCCTCAGCAACTTGTATCGATCGTATTGTATCGTAGTAATAGGATCCACTTATTAGAAATATTTCCCTACAATTTAAATGTTAAAATGTAGGCGCTTCAGAATAATATATCCGATAGATGTCGTAACGGAGGCAAGGCCCAACGTTGTTTGTTTTGTATTTTGTTATAGGTCGTGAAATGGTAGTCAATGAAAATTGAAATTTGGGTATTATAACAATGGAATTTATCGAATAGATAAGCATGATAATATAAAAAAAATATTATAAACGTGAGTGACCATCGCATTAAATATTATAAAACAAATTAAAAACCAAACAAGAGCTCGGCAATAATGTCGCATATGCAGTTTACATTCTTGATATTTTGATATTAACTATCCCGGAAACCGAAACACTTCACATAGCAAAAAAATAATTTATACATTCGCTTAAAATAAATTGATTTATAATCCAATTATAACTATAAAACAAGACATCTTAAGTGTTTTAGTAAGGCGTTAAAAAAACACATACAAAAATAAATATTATAGTAGAAAAATAATACCGACCAAAATCCGACTACAAACGTTTTTCAAGCCGCCCGGCGCCCCGACGACTCTATTAGGAATAAAAAGCTTTCGCAATTGAGCCAACTATATTGAGCAGTCGCTATGCATTGTGGCTTGGCAGCGTTGCGTTTGTGTGTTAAGTCTGCCTCGAATTTCACGGAAGTGGAGTTGAAGCGGGAGCGGGGCGGACACCGCTTGACGCAAGCTGTCACGAGCGATGCGCTCCTGTCATGCGGTGAGCGCCCGTGCGCCTGCGTGTCCCGCTCCCGCTTCCGCGAAGTTCGAGGCAGAGGCCTTACGCCTACAAGGCGTTAGCACACTGCAGTGCATGTGAAATGGAAGTGTAACAAAACGGAACACTAACGCTTTTAATGCGAATGCATTAAAGGCATTTCGTTTCGTTACGCTTCCGCTTCGCATTCGCTGCAGTGTGTAGCAGCTATCAGAACGCGCTACATACGACAGACTGATGACAACAACGCAAGATTGCAAGTCAGCGAAAAGTGCACGTGTAAACATTGGCTTCGAGACTCGTAACTCGCACGTCACTGAGACAGCCAATCAGATATTCGATCCTGCGTCGCGCTAGCAGAGTTATTCTCTCGGCTAGCATATATGCAACACACCAAGATGCTACATTGGGCCGCGGTCTCCGAGCACAGATCACATCGAAGGAAGATCTTCCCTTTTCGTTGACGTCATGATACGTCACATTGGTGACCCCGACATCTTAATACGTCACAAGTGTGCTAAAGGCGTAAGGCTGCCTGTCCACCAGAGCGGAGCGAGGCAGCGGAGCGGAGAAACGGAGATATATTAACCAATAGGATTGCACAAAATCTCCGGTCAGACAGGGAGTTGCAATCCTATTGGTTAATATTTCTCCGTTTCTCCACTCCGCTGCCTCGCTCCGCTCTGGCGGACAGGCAGCCTTAAGGTGTTAGTTGCAGCCAGCACTGACCTGAAGCTGATGGCGAAGGAGCAGGGCTCCTTCTCGCTGGGCCGCACGAGGAAGGCGCCGTCCGTGTTGGCCTTGCGCAGCAGCTCCTCGGCCTGCGCGCGCGAGCACTGCGGGTGGAACCACTCCTTGCCCTCGTGCTTGTTCGGTTGAGGGACCGGCTCCTTCAGCGTTATTAGGAACTCCTGCAACATACATTAGTGTTGCCGATCGCTAGTCGACTATCGATAGTCTATCGATAGTCCATCAATAGTCTGTCGATTGTTGACGTCATATCAATAGTATCGATAGTATAGATAGTCTATCGATACATCGATTACTCAAATCCAGGCAATACTATCGCGTGTAAGCAATACTAACGATAGTATTGTTGCTCGTCAGTAAAAATACTATTGGTAGTATTGTTGCTCGATAGTAAAAATACCATCGATAGTATAGATACTATCGCTTTGTTTAGACTGTCGATAGTTTACCAATTTACAATGATATCGTTTACAATGTTCATCATCATCATCATCATCTCATATCGTATTGGTGAATCGTCAATAAGAGATAATTTCACTCTTCTATTGATATTATTGCATACAAGCGATAGTATTGCCTGGATTTGAGCTATATATAGTATCGAAATTATCGATAGTCCTATCGATAGTTCAGCAATACTAACATACATCCTACTTGCTTTACATATTAGCTGTCGATTGACCTTGTCAGTTGCTACAGAAATTTGGCCGTGACCGTCAAAAAGAAAGAGCCGAAACCAATTTTCGGCAGCTATGATACCAAACCAATACTATATGAGATCCTTGAAGAAGTGGTTAACACATTTTCACACTTTAGAAACCAATTTAACTGTTGTTATGCTAAGGACGTTATGACTCGTCTGGTCACCCTTTTGTTTTAATAAATTATCTATAGCTACTTTAACAAAATAGACGACAATGGATGAGTAATTTAAGAATTAAAAATAATCATCTGACCTGACTCCGTAGCGGGTGTTGCCTGTAGTGCGTAATCAGGCTGTAGAGACTATCAAAGCAGACGGTGTCGATCAGGTAGTACTTCGTGACGCCACGTTCCTGCTTCAGCTTGATGCGGCAGTGGTTCACCTTCCCCTGCCGCCAGAACGACAGGCAGTAGTCCCCCACGAACGTCACACTTTCCCTCACGAGGAAGGTTCCATCACCAAGATGAGCATGAGCTCGAAGTAAGTCTTCAGCCTCCTGCCGATTCCCTGCTAACTTCCCGTGGAACCAACACTCGCCGAAGTGCAGTTCGTCCTGGGGAATACTCGTTGTGCTATCTCCCTCTGTCTCCCCATCACTGTCTAAGTCTGTCTCCCCCTGCGTGCTGTAGTTCTCTGTATAGTACAACTTATTCTCAGTCAGAACGAACGCGTGGGGATTCCACTCCTTATCCACTGGGTCTTCTAGCAACAGGATACCATTTTTGATAGAGTTCCGCAAGTCTAGGTCCTTTCCCTCTTCCTGGCGGACGGAGAATGAGTTCTCCTCGGCGCCTTCAGGCAGTTTCTTGTGTTTGAGGATGATCTTTCTCCGAAGGTCTTGTGGGGAAGGTAAGCACGTTTCGTTCTTCTCAAAAGGCTGGATCAATAGCATGTCGCCGAACACATCCTGGAAGGCGCTGGCCATTCGTCGCTGCTGCGGAAGCGAGCAGTTATCCTCGATGGATAAGATAAGTGGATAGTCAGATGTGACGAAGGCGTGTTCTTTGATGGTGCGGAGGACGTCCATGAACCGGATCTTGGTGGTGAGCGTGTGGCCGTGGTAGATGAAGGGCGTGCCGTCGGGCCCGTCCCAGCAGTCCAGCTCGATGCAGCGGCAGCCCGAGCGGAGGCAGCGCACGTACGCTTCGAGGGATGACTCGCTTGAGAACTGGTCTCCGGTCAGGTACCTGTACAAAATATAATGAACCTAATACATCACATAATTTAGAACGTCACGGTCTACATACATTAACGAAGTTCACTCATTCATTCATTTTGATTTTTGATTTAAAAACGCAACAGTAACATGAATTTTATGCCTATCAAAATAGTGAAATTTAATTTTTTATTTACATATATTTAAACTAGCGGCCGCCCGCGGTTTCACCAGCGTGGTTCCCTTTCCCGTGGGAATTGATCAAAATCCTTTCTAAGCGGATGCCTTCGTCATAAGATCTACCTGCATGCCAAATTTCAGCCCGATCCGTCAAGTGGTTTGGGCTGTGCGTTGATAGATGACTATGTCAGTCACCTTTGAGTTTTATATTAGATGAACTCACGTGTTGTGTGAAGAAGAGATCCAATAATGGCAGAGCGGCTTCGTCATATCCTGCGTGACCTGGTCGTGTTTGCTGTCCCATATCGTGTTCTGCTTCGAAAACAGCATCTCGATGAACTGGAAAAACAAAACCACTTACATACTCGTTGTTGATCTTACTTGTTGACCCAGAAACTAGACTAGTTCTGGTACATTTGGAATACCTGGAATATCGTCAATATATTTGCTCATTGCGTTCATGCTCGCGCAGGCTGAAATCGAACACGACCGAGTCGATATTGATTGACCTATTCTGTAGGTCAAAGTTCATACGGATCAGGATGACATTAGAATGGGAATCCTGTCGCGGTTATGGTGAAAACAAAAAAGACCAGAACTGCCTGCATCGCTACCACAGTTTTTTGTTTAGTACGTGGAGTCAGTCATGGCTCGTCCTCGCCTCGTGCTGCTCCACCGCCAGGAACCGCAGGAACTGCGAGGCGACAGTCGCCACGGGTCATACCCGTCATACCTCGCCGAGCGTGAAGTAGGGCTCGTAGATGTCCCGTTGGGGGTCGCGCAGGTAGTCGCGGATGAACTGCGAGGCGCGCGGCTCGTCCTCGCCCAGCCGGTCGTGCTGCTCCACCGCCAGGAACTGTTGGAACTCCCGCAGGGAGATGGAGCTGCCGTTGGTGCAGTACAGAGCGTACTTGTCGAATATGTCGTGCACATTCTGCAAATTAACAATACAATCTTTAAATGAAGTAAAAGAACCGACATCAAATATTATAGTTTTAAAGTTGATTAACCCTTTCAACGCCAATGTCTGATATATCAGACAAACCATTTTCGTGCCCACCACGCCAATGTCTGATATATCAGACAAAAAAACATGATCAAGAAACGTTGTATTTTTACTTGCCTGAATGAGTTGAGTATAACCTAATAATTTTTTGGAATTTTTTTTTAATGGTCGTGGCGTGTGGGGCACCATTTTCGGAAAAAAGCTTGGCGGGGAAAGGGTTAAGGCCTCTGCATTGAATTTCTCGGAAGCGGGAGCGTCACCGCTTGATGCAGGCCTTCACAAGCTGTTACGAGCGGTGCGATCCTGCGATCATGAGACCATCTCGTTCAAATGTAAATAGGACCACAGATTATTTACCAGCATTCAAACCAGACCACTATGACTTGGGAATCTTTAAATCCAGGGTAAATAGGCAATATTTTGGTAAGCATGTACCACCCTAGGCCGCATCACACTTACCATCAGGTGAGATTGTGGCCAAATGGTTCCTTTTTGCGTAAAAAAAATAATCATAACACACAATAAGAGTAAAAAGAACAAACAGTCGAATTGAGAACCTCCTCCTTTTTTGAAGTCAGTTAAGTACTATAATAACATACGGTAACAACAATCAACTTTGTAAGATAATGCTCACATACTTTGGCGTTTAACTATTATCCTTGGATCTGTTTCACATAGCGCTATTAGAAAACTTTGTTAATACAATCACGTATTATAAATAAAAATTATGTGTTAAACCAACCCACAATATTTGTGCATATTGTATTTTATACTGGACATTTGGAGTAATAGCCAAATTCTATACCATGCGCAGTGCGCAGACTGTTGACAAAAAATAAATAAATTTACGTGAAATACAAGGTTATAGTAAACTTCAAGAAGGTTACGATCAGTTTAACACAAATTAACACGTTCGTGGGAAACTGCAAGTGCTGGGAACGTCCTTGTTATAATAGTATCTAAAAAGTAATTGTTTGTTGTTTTGTCACCAAAATACTCTTTAAATTTATACCTAACTAAATAAGTTATACACATAAGAAATAATAAAAATGTTACAGGCATTCTGCAGTCTGACATCTGATATAGTCAGCAGTTCAACTCTTTTGTATTCGTCAACATGTCATCAGTTACTTAATATACAAACTCTCGCATCAATAAAAAGATATCGAAAACACTGTTTGGTTTCGATCCCCGCTCGGTACACATTTGTATGCATGGACATGTCTGTTTGTAACAGTCTGGGCGTTTTTCTATGTATAATATGATTATATTTACAAAAATATATTTAAGTAATGCTTGCTTATACGTTGGCGGACAGGATGACAGGCAGAGAATGCCATTAGGCATTAGGTCCGCTTTATGTACTCTTGATTGTGCATTAAAGTTTAAATAAATAAATAAAATACGTTGACTTGCACCCATAGTACAAGTAACATTGTAAATAGTATCCAGGGTACAAATAGAGACGGGAAGTTTTTGCGCCTAAGAGTAACAAGCATAACATTTCACATTATAATCTTTCCCCGATCGTTTTGTCACGAAATAGTCAGGGCGACTGACATTTGCACTACGCAACCCTTAACAAGGGAACCAGACCAACTCGATTATGGCTACACCTTGGCTACACAGCCATTAGACTGTGCAGGTTTCCAGACGATGTTTTCTGTCATCGCCGATTTAGAAGTAAATACGCACGGGTGGCCCTCGCAGCAGCTTCACGTCACGGAGATGAAGATGTTGCGATGGATGTGTGGCGTTACGCGATTTGATCGTATCCGTAACGAACACATCCGTGGCAGCCTCGGGGTCCGTGACATAGCGGATAAGCTTCAGGAAAGTCGTCTCCGATGGTATGGTCACATAAGCCGCAGGCCGTCTGACTACGTCGGGAACAGATGCCTCGAATTAACTGTCCAAGGCCCTAGATCACGCGGTAGGCCTAAGAAGCGCTGGCTGGATGTCGTGAAGGCCGACATGACAGAGAACGATCTCACTCCTGAGGATGCAGAAGACCGGGCAAAGTGGAGAAAGTTAAGCAGGAAAGCGGACCCCGGCACTAGGCTGGGAAATCGCTAGGACGAAGAAGAAGACGCACGGGTGGCCCTCCCTAGGCACCACCCCGACTTGAAGCCTCTCAAGTCGGGGTACCCGGGGATGGGCTGGTCAATAGCTATTGCTGGCACCGGCTCGTCCCAATCGGGTGTGAAGGGGAACCGGGGGAGTTTAGTGGGTAGTGGACGCTTTAGTCTCGAGTCCTACACACGGCCGCAGGTTTAGCTAGCGGTTACGGTGCATAAACGCATTCTCCTCCAAAAAAAAGGTAAATACGCACATAGGAAACTCCATAGGTGCGCGTCGAGGTAGATTCGAATCATCGGCTCACGCAAGTGAAGTAACATTTTACACCAATTGGCTCCCACAGCTAAAATTTCGTCTTAAAGAACTATACGATATTAGAAACACTGATTGGTTTTAGTTTTCCCGGTTGCCGTATTTTAAACGTTATTGTGTTAAGTCTAGTTAAATGCTGTCAGTACTTACGTTCTCGTCGAATATAAGCTTATGGTAGAGTATGGAGAAGTCGTCGAAGCCGATCTCGCCGCGGCGGCCCGTGTCCACGTCCTGGAAGATGTCGCGCAGCTTGCTCGTCGAGATCTTGCAGTTCACCTTCGGCAGGAACGCCTTCACCTCCTTCAGGGTTATCCTGGAAGAACAGCCGTTACTGGTAAGTTTGACGAGAGACGCAGGCGTGGTAGACCTCCCACTACGTGGACCGATGACTTAGTAAAAGTTGCGGGAATTCACTGATTGCACACCACCGACAACAGCAAAGGCTGATGCTGATGATGATGGCTGAAATAGGGCATTACTGATGACGGCGCAGATAGAGAAAATAATCTCTTAACTCTTTTCTTTCTGATATAGTGTTCCGCAATTGAATGGGCCGTTGAAACGCAATTTGGATTAATCCATTTTAAGAGTCTAAGTACGTTCAACTAGGGCATATTGGACACTGTTTTAAAGTCATGTGATATGAATAAATCAAGGATCAAGCTATATAATCGACATTTAATTATTTTTTTTAAAAACCCTTTGTTCAGTAATAAAGAAATCGTATTGAACCAAGAAATCTAGACCAATCCGTCGGCGTGACGAGGTGTTAGTTCCACATAGTTATTTACATTCTAAGAATACTTACTTCTATAAATAGTTACCGAGTAGTAAATTTACAGATAAATATGTACACAACTGTTTTAAATTCCGCGAATTTACAAATCTTGTGAATTCGAACTCAATACTAATGTTTATTATACTGTACAAGTTGCCGTAATTGGCTGCCCACGACTACTTCTTACATCAATATCTGAGCAAAAAGGCTCTGACTTTTCTTAATACACTTTTAGTTTTATCTGTCCCGAACTAGTACTTGCACCACACCCGAGGATGGACTGGTTAACAGCACAAGGCTTGAACAAGCTCGTCCCAAAAGAAAGCGGGGGAGTTCAGTGGGTCACTTTAGTCTCGAGACCCACACACGGCCGCTGGTGTAGCTAGCGTGCGGTTATGGCGCCTCTAAACGCGCCATAATCCGCCAGGAGAATCTTTCGAAAAATAAAAAGTAAAGCTTGCACCACGACCCAAGATTTGGCAAATCCAGTTGTTACGTCGCAGCAACTGCCATCTGACCTCCTCAACCCTTGTCAGGAGAACTAGACAGTTGGATCATGGCTACACAACTAATCGACTGTGCCAGTTTACATTAAAACGTCTCTATAATTCAGTCGTTACATATTTTTATTATACGGTCTTATTCTTATATTATAATTATGTAGCTTTTATTATCGTATACTGTACCTAGACATCTATCTTTTTTAGAATTTAAGGTCGTGACAAAGATAAACCACTATATATAATATAAACTACATATTTCGTTTTTCGACGAACATAGGGCGACATGTGAATTGGACCAATTTCGCACATAAACGAATTGCTCACGTCTAGTTGAGAAATTAGTTAACACTGCTATTAACACCTTTAAAATGCGTTAAAATTAGGCTATAGTGTCTATTTCCCAAAGATTTTAAGCACTACAAGTTAAGACTTAAAGTAGTGATAAATGTTCTTCTTGGAGGTGTAAAGGACGTTAAACACCGATGTGGAGTGCGAATTAATCACAGGGTATATAATATGTATGTAGGTATGTCACAGGGCATCTATTATATGTAAAGAATAACGTTCTTACAATAACTAACAGGCATGCATCTATGGTCAAGCCGGCTTATTTTTACTGACTGATAACAAATCTTTGCAGCATGGCTCTTTCACACTAAAATCTGGCATTAGGTACGGATATACGGCTCATATGTATGAAATATTGAATATCTTTAAATTTCCATATACCTACGAATGTATCCGAGAAGGGATAGGGATAGAATAAATTGAGCAATGTAACTAGCACATTGCAAGAGTAATACAAAGAGTCCTTCAATCTTGCAGCATGCAGACGGCACTGAATATAATAAATATCAACGATAACTTTAGTTTCATTATTCAATATGTAGGAAGTCAGTCCGTCTGAAGGTTAAGGAATATCTCAACACAATATGTATCCATGTTTTATTCATGGAGCTAAAACATTACGCCAAAATACACATTTTGCACTAACACCTGTATGTTATGAAGGGGCTATATAATGGATTTCAAATTGCTATAACAGGCTTTCTTAAATAGGGTCACTCACCCGCATCATGACTTGCATGACACCACCATCAGGCAAAGAGGAACACCCCGGGATTTAGCGGGAAAACTCCGCCCATTCTATTTTGTTACCTATAAGTCTTATAACACAAGGACTTACGCTACTAATTTTGGGATTTATTATTTTGTCCGACAGTAACTTATGTATACTATTTTTATCTTTATTTTGCGAAAAAATGGTGAAACCCGTTTGTATATTCGTCTAATGAACTTAGCTAATATAAATTGGCATGGTTTATGCATCACAAGACCCCCATGGCGATATCTTAATGTTGTACATTAGTAAAGTCAGTGTTGCGTAACTTAGGTCAGTCAACCTTACGGCTGCGTCCACCCTGCGCCGCCATTATGCACTTGCAAATTGCATTGCATCAAACGTCATAAACATGGGACAAACAGGATATGGGCGTTATCCCGACAGGCGACGTTGCGACTGCGCAACCAAGATGGAGGAAAATTATAATAATTATAAATAAATATCAGCATCATTGATCTGCTGTCAAAGATACTTAAGAAACGAATAAATAAAGGTACAGGCATAATTAACTCGCTTTAGCCTTGTGCAAACAATATTCTCCGAAGTCTCTGAAACCTGCTCTTATTTGGTCCAGATATTGCGCATTTGAAAACGTATTTGTGTTACCTACATTTTGGGGAAAACCTAGAGTAAGTTTATTGCTCAAGGTCAGACTAGGCTCATAGAAGATAACATGGATAAAAACCAGTATGGAAATATTTGCAGGAGATAGTGTAAACTGCCCTATTCTAAAGACAATTAAATGAAAGTAAGGAAGTTTCATTACCATCTCTGTCTAGTTAGATAGTCCAGCAAAAAGGAGATTGCAAAAGACGACCATGCAGAATGAGAAACAATAGTATGTCTTTGGTTAGTAAGCTATTTTGATCCTAATTACTGATCTTGAAAAAAAATACAATACAACTTGTTTATAAGTTTTGTATTACCAAACTAGGAAAGAAGCAGAGGAATATAACTTACTTCTCATGTGGGTTTTCTAGTAGATAGAACTCTTTCCTCAGCCACCGCTCTATCTGAAGAGGATATGATGCGCTTATTGCCTCCTCCACGAGGAACCTCAGACCCTTCACCCAAGCATCACATTCTTTATCTGTTTGTGCTGAAACAAAAAGAAACAGTATCCTTATTTCAAATGTGAATTTCTTTTTTAAAATTAATATTATCTATTTGAATATACCAACATAACTAATATAGTTTTAATGATATAACACTTCCATTTAAGTAGAAATGCAACTTTGATAACATCTGTAAAATAATGTAATTTGTAGACTGCTCTTACATCATGTAATGCATATATATGAATAGTCTAGCTCGTGTTTAGAGATTAATTTAAACATGTTTAAAATTAAATGTGACATCTATAGGTAAACTGTGTATATAGGTAGTAATTAAAGTTATCCTAGGCCTAAAAGTTATTGAAAATTAATCTATGTCATACTACAAAAAAATGAAAGCGCCTTAATCCTAAGATTATATTTCAAAATTCATAGACCGAAACACCTCGATGGTCTAGTGGTTTATGTACTGGGACGAGTTCTTGGGGTCCTGGGTTCAATTCCTGGGTCGAGCTAAGTTTTTTTATTTTCATGGACTCAATTACGTGTTTTATGCAACACGGTGATTCTGCCAACGTCAATTGTTTATAGAGACACGACGAAAACGTGAATTGAGCGGTAAGGCGAGTACTATTCTATCTGAGATCTTCTGATAGCTCCCGTGTTATCTGCATCTAAAACAAACACAGGACAGCGGTTTTTTTCAGACACAGCTTGAGTTTGTAATCACCAACCAGCATTTGGCAAGAGTTGTGATTATGCCAGAACTCATTTTTGTAACAATAACTTTATTTCAAGAATGCAGGCCTTTAACTTGCAGTGGGACATTAATATAGGCTGATAGACCAAAATACATAATGATCAACTACATTAAAATATGATACATTTCCATAGACTGTTACAAACTACGAAATATTCATAGGAAAACCAACAAAGAGAGAGAAATAATGTTTTAATAGAAAATTCATTTAGTGTCCATTAACCTTGATAATTTATTTTGTTGAATGAAATGACATTAGAATTTATCCTGATAGACTTAACTATAAACATGTACTCACCTATGATGTAATGAAAAACATTGATAAAATATATACAGGGTGTTCGGAAGAACGTTGAACATACGATAATGGGGGGTAGTTGGGGTGGTCTGTTAACTAACTAGCTCAAAAGATTTCACCTAGGTCTCAAGATTTTTTTTTAATTATTTTTTTTATAAATTTCTATAATTTTTCGGTTTTGTACCTTTAAACCCGTCTAACTTTTTTTTTAATGACCAGATCCAAATAATTTTTTCATTATTGGAATCTTAGTGATTGGTAGGTCCCTTTAAATAAAAAGTTGTAAATTGCACATTGCTAGAAACAAAGTTATGGGCCCTCAAACATAAAATAAGAGTTGAAACAGATTTTGAATCTCAACTTCGCGTAGCATTTAAAAAATAAATGAAAGGGTTGGATGACTTCTGATTTGTTAAAAACATCTCCAAAGTGTGAGCTTTATAACGATATATCGTTTGTTTTGATATCTTTTTTGTAACCAAAATTATTCGATGTTTTCTACCCAGGCGGACCATTTCGACGAAAATCTACTTATGTGAAAACTTAAATGTTTTGCGAAATTTGTCAATGCAAAAGTCAAAATAACAAATTAGTGGGATAGTGACATAAAGAATGTAGATTTTTTCTCACTCTTGAACACTTCTAGGCTATCTTTTCTCTCTTTCACTCTGTGTGGAATGCGCGGCGAGTGACGCTTCCCAAGAAGGTAATAACACTAATGTTTCACTCCAGTACACTTACATCGTATCTTCCCTCTCTTTCGCTTCAACCTCTTTTTCATTTAGAAATAAAAGACTTACAGGGTTGGTTCTAGATTCAAAAGTTAGGTCTTTATAAGGTCTAACATAATCCCCAAACTCGTTGGTTCCATCTTTTATACTTTTCGAGATATTCAAAATTTTCATATAAAATTTTCTTAGACGCAGCCTGACTCACTGTCAGAAAAAAATAGCAAATTCACTTAAGAGGCGAAAGAGAGGAAAGATACGATGTAAGTGTACTAGAGTGAAAGATTATTATTATTACCTTCTTGGGAAGCGTCACTCGCCGCGCATTGCACACAGAGTGAAAGAGAGAAAAGATAGCCGTTATTTGTGCAAGAGTGTGAAAAAATCGACCTGCTTTATGTCACTATCCCAGTAATTCGTTATTTTGACCTTTGCATTGATAAATTTCGCAAAACATTTAAGTTTTCACGTATGTAGATTTTCGTCGAAATGGTCCGCCTGGGTAGAAAACATCGAATAATTTTGGTTACAAAAAAGATATCAAAACAAACGATATATCGTTATAAAGCTCACACTTTGGAGATGTTTTTAACAAATCAGAAGTCATCCATCCCTTTTATTTATTTTTTAAATGCTACGCGAAGTTGAGATTCAAAATTTGTTTCAACTCTTATTTTATGTTTGAGGGCCCATAACTTTGTTTCTAGCAATATGCAATTTACAACTTTTTATTTAAAGGGACCTACCAATCACTAAGATTCCAATAATGAAAAAATTAATTGGATTTGGTCATTAAAAAAAAAGTTAGACGGGTTTAAAGGTACAAAACCGAAAAATTATAGAAATTTATAAAAAAAATAATTTAAAAAAAATCTTGAGACCTAGGTAAAATCTTTTGAGCTAGTTAGTTAACAGACCACCCCAACTACCCCCCATTATCGTATGTTCAACGTTCTTCCGAACACCCTGTATAAGGTTACCTTATATTAACCGGCAATAATTTATAAGAAAATTAATTTATGTAATATACACACAATGCATGATATATTGTTTAAATATTCCTAATAGTTTCATTTTCATTTTTAATTTTTGAAACAAATAAATCTAATATTTTTAGAACAACCTGTATATGAGAATAACTTTGCATGACCTTATTTTCATTCATGAATTATTTAAACATGGCTTCTACTTAATATCGCCGTTCTCTTTCTTTTTAATCGTTCCCCTCTCTTTTGAATGACATAAGCAATGTCATTCAAAAGCGGTTCTACTTTTCTTTCGCGCTTTAGCTAAAGAGCGAGAAGGCAAGTAGGGTGGCGGGAAGCACCTTAGCGAGGTTCCATTGTTTAAAGTTCTTTGCCTTTGACTTTTCTAGTATCGATAGTAAACAAGCGTATTTCACGTAATACACAGGTTGTAGTTTTTGACTATTAAAGCAAGATGGAAGTCTTCGTTTTTCTCAAAAACTATCGTATTAACAAATTAATTATAAATAAAATAAAAAAGCCTTTTATTTCCATACTAATTAGAATTACATTTTTTGTTTTTGTTTGTTTAATTGAACCCTTTTTGGTAAAGGCCTCCTCCAAATTTCTCCAAACTTCTCTATTATTCGCCTTTCGCATCCATTCTGGCCCAGCAACTCCTATTACATCGTCCTCCCATCTTGTAAGAGGTCTGCCTTATAGTCTCTTGCCCAAATAAATTATATTGTATGAATATCGTTTATTTTTAGTGTAGAATCAATTCTTAAAATATTGCCGGTTAATAAAAGGTAACCTTATATAAGGAAATAGTTTTCTTTAAAGTATTTAATTTGTAGTACTATAAGTTCTCATTATAACAATTTCCTACTCATACATACAGTCAGAAATTTTTCCCGCAGGGATAGGATTTAAGGTTATAAAACAAATTAAATGTAAATAGTAATATTACCAGCCCTATCTTTGCTTTTTATTTATTTACTTGTGTGCCATATTGGTTCAGCGGAGCATTATCAGATTCGCTGTACCAGACCTCATGGTTTTCTAGGAATGATGGGTGTCATTTCTAGAAAACCATCAGTGCTAATCAATGTTGGTGGGTGGGAGTTACTGAGCATCTTCCAAGAAGAAGAAATTGTGTGAAAAATCAATAATGAATCCACCCACTCCATCGCAGCCAGTATGCACTTCTTGAAATTATTCCCCTATGAAAACAGGAACTCACTTATAGCGTGAGTGCTGGCAAAAATAGACCATGTTTACCAAACAAACTGAACCGAATAAAATAGTAAAACACTGCTTATTTTCGGGCAAACAGTTCTGTTTGAATTAATCTTTATTTTCGGCAAAGTTTAGTACCAATAACGTGAAGGATTGCGTAAACTTACCAGCGAAAGAGGCGGAGCGGAGTTTGAACTCCGTCCCGTAGTAGATGGTGAAGCACTTGGAGTTCTCCTGGCGCTTGGCCTCTTCGGGCCAGCGCTCGAAGTCCTTGGAGGCCTTGCCGACGCGCACCTCCTTCACGTCGCGGATGTCGAGCGAGCCGTCGGCCGTCGGCGCCTGCCGCTGCGCCGACCCCGCGCGCATCCACAGCACCTGGTGAGTCTCGCGCCGCACAAGCAGCGAGCGCCGCTCCGGCCGCTTGCGCGGATAGAACTTGAGCACCACCGTGCCCCGCTCGATGTACGATATCAGTTGGTCTGCTTCATGAATCAATCTGTCGTTGCCTCCGTTGAAACACACAGTGCTCATTTTACTTTCGTTACTTGTGCCCGATGCAATCGAACTGTGCCGCGGTGCAGCCTACATGGAATGAAGTAGCGTCCACATGCAATTCTAAATAAATATTTTATGTGATTAAAATGTATTCGCACAACTGATTATTATTTTACACACACATCGTATGATATTTTGTTTGTAGTTTGACATTTCCAATCCAAATGAATGAAACACAGACTAGATAGAAGATAAATGAATGAAAGAGCGAGCCAATGCGGTGCTCAAAGTCACTGCCTCAGTCACTGCTATTTCACTTGATCATGTTGTCACTGTTGTTAATATCATATTATTGTAATAGTTACTTGGATTTAAAAAAAAGTTGTAGTGTCTTTAAAAGAAAATGGATTTTATTTTATACAACATTATTTTTACAATGTAATGCATTTTGCCTGCTTAATGGCGATATAAATATTATTTTAAAAAAATCAATTTTTCCAAGTATCAGGCGGGCGGGTGGGACTCGAACTCCCGGCCCTCGCTGTCGCTGCTGTAGTGCCCTCGCCCGGATATTTATTTTAAAACAATACCAATCAATTAGAACTTTTTTTTATCAAATTACATATGTACATACTAAACTCTTTTTCTTTTCATTATTAATATTAGTAAATCTATGTGACTTTACAATTCGCACCACACCTAGATAAAGAGTAGCACAACTCGAAATACTTAATCCAAAAAAGAGTCATTGTAAAATTGGGATTCAGCGTAATGAACTACGTTAACTCCAAAGTCACCTGTGTATGTTAACTATGAAGATTTTTACATAGGTGGTGGTTTTGGAGTTAACGTAGTTCATTACGCTGATTCCCAATTCTGCAATAGGTACCTCTTGCAAAAATGCTCTTGGATTATTTCGAGTTGTGCTACTCTTTATCTAGGTGTGCGAATTGTTAATCACTATAAAATCTTTGGGTAATTTTAAATTAAATATTGAAACTTAAGTATATAACTTTCTACGCTAAGGTCACAGAATCAAGGTCACCTCTAGGTAAGTATGTCAATTTCTAGAGCTATAGCTCTAGAAATTGACAACTAGATTCTGTGACCTTAGCGTAGAAAGTTATGTTCCCTTGTAGGAGGCGGGCAGGTCGACTTAAGTAAGGTGTCCCTGGTAAGGTAAACACCCCAATCATGGACAGTTTAAGAAAAAAAATTTGGTATTTGTGAAATGTTATCAATATTGTGAAAGTGTCAGTACTGAACATACTTTAAGTGTAAAGTCCTGTCCTTATTCAATATTTCTACTGTGTTACGCGTGAGATACCGCAAAGTTAAATATAATTTATTTAACAAATAAAAATACCAGTTTTTTAACCAGTTATGGACAGCAAAAACCCAGTTATGGACACCCAGTAATGAACATAACCTAGTCATGGACATCCAGTAATGAACTTAAATCTAGTTATAATATTATTATGTATCTAGTAGGTACTAGGTGTATATTACTTATATATACAACCTAATCGAGGAATCCATTATGAATGTCAAGATGTAGATGCAAAATGCAATAGAATAATATATTTTTAATATTTAATAAACTTTTTCTATATGACAACGTTAAACGTTTTCTTTTTAAAATTAGCAAGAAAGAACTTATTTAAAAAGTAATTTACGGAGAGGCAAGAGGCTTCGCACGCCGCTCAATTTAGAGTCCAAAGCAGCCAGCTGGTATCGATCAGAACCATCTCAAAGATGGCAGCAATACTCCATGCAGAACGAACTTGAGTGCTTTAATATGCAGCAGAAACAGTGTAGCCGAGAATACAGATCCCTGAGGGACGCCTGCATTTATCTCAAGCGAGTCGGAGGTGAACCCATCAACAACTACTCTGATGCGACGTCCAGTCAGAAAATCCCTGATCCAAGCACAAACTGCAGCGCGGATCTCATAGGAGGGAAGCTTTCCAATAAGGGCATCGTGCCAGACCTTGTCAAAAGCCTTTGATGTATCCAAGAACACAGCAATAGCCTCAACATGGATTCAATAGCCTCGCTCCATAAATGCGTTGCGTATATAAGAAGGTCCCCAGTGGACCTACCTCTTCGAAACCCGAATTGCGAATCACTGAGGAGATCGTTACCTTCTACTACGCAAGCAAGCGGTTATTAATTGTACGCTCCATTACCTTACAAAGAATGGAGGTTATGGCTATATACGAGTATATTGGTCGGTAATTTGAGGGGTCTGCACGGCTACCTTTTTTGGGCACAGGCTGCACGTTAGCAAGTTACCAGGATTTCGGAACTGATCCCTCCCTCAGAGAGAGACGGTATGGGCGTGTCAAATTGGAGTCAGCTCGGGTATACAGCTCCGCAACACTCTCGCTGATGTCTCATCAGGACCACTTGCCTTGTTCACATCAAGACTGCGCAGAACCTTATGTACCTCTCGTTGACGAATCTTGGCGAACTCAAAAGTTGACTCACAACGAGGAAGATTTGGGGGCACATGGTTAGCAGCATCCAAATGCGAGTTGCTGACAAAAAGATGGGCAAATAGATTTGCCTTTTCCTCAGCAGTGTGGGCGAGTGAACCATCGGGACGTGTAGTAAAGGCGGAAGTGATGACCTGCAGAAATTCGCCTCAACCGATTTGGCTAGTGACCAAAACAACTTAGCACCCGAAGGGTACGAAGCCAACTTGGCCCCAATCCGGCCAATATGGTTGAAGCGAGCACGTCGTAACACCCTCTTGCAGGACTTGGCAGCTTTGTTGAATGCTCTCCTCAAAGTATGCACCCCAGGTGCCTTGTTGCCACGCAAGAGAATGGCAGATCAGAGAACGGAATAAAATATACTCCATTCCCCGACATATCACCTCCCTGGTGGCATCAGCACAGACACTGGGGTCCCTTGAAGAAAAACATATTGTAGTCCAGGGATACGCGGCATTTCTAAAACAAAGAATACTCGTAAGTACAATTTTATGTAAATGTCCATAACTGGATACTATGAAATACCCAATAATGGACACATACGTCCATCACTGGTACAAATCAGCATTTTTAAAATTTACAACCAGCTTTTAGTGAAGAATAATAGTTAGAGTAAAATTAGTTAGAAATGTAAATACATAAAAGTAATATTAAGTTTCGACATTTGTCCATTATTGGAACTATTCAATTACAGCGCACCAGTTATAAACATCAACAAAATATTAATAAACAAAACCTCTCTGGAGTAACAACAATATGCGTTGTTGTCTTAATTTCATGCTTAACCCAACAAATAGAACACATTCTGATTAGAACACAGCAATACCAGTTTACTTAAGAATCTTTCAACTCACCGCGCTAATAATTTCCTTAAGAAAAACCGTATTGTATCAATTTACAATGACGGAAACACTTTGCACTTACGCCATTTTGTATCTAACAAACCGAATTGAATAAAACGTCTAACATTGACAGCTAGATGTCTACTGTCTACTCAGAATATGCTTATAGTCCTTATTCTGAGACTGTCTATGACAAAGTGTTGCTAATATAAAAAAACTGGTTCGTGTCCTTATTATAGATGATTTCTTTATTTTTTGTCCATTACTGGTTCCTTGTCCATTACTGGTGCGTTTACCTTAGACAAGTTCATACACAACCCAGACACACTGATGGCGATGGAGGAGCGTGAATGGGTTTAGCGGGTATCCTTTATGCACCAGTTTTTATAAGACTGGAGTACGGAACTGCACGAGTCCCACACACGCATGGCACAGCTCGCCTACCCCATTGCACGAGCCCCACCCACACATGGCTCGCCCAGGCTAGTTATGAGTGCCTTGTTGCGTTCCCTTCCATGAAAAAAGTACCTACACTATTAAGCTCTCAGATGTAAAGTGATCCACCACCCTTAACGACATATAAGTAAGTATAATTAAAAGGAAACACCCACAGTTAGGTACTCCCTAATTAGTGTACCTAGGTACCTGTCCCATGTAACTCGTTGCCCATCGATTTCTTATCACCCAAATGGGCCGCTCCCAATGCCTACGTAGTAAGTACCTATACTGCCTACTTTTGTTCATTACTTACTTACAACTTATTTATTTGAAATTCTTGACAAAATTAAATTCCAGTCATTCTTTGTATCATAATAAAGATTTTAAGGAATTCCTTTGTTCTTCATCAGGTTCTACGGTTACATCACACGCCACTTCAAATATTATCCTGACCTCATAACCGTAATCTAGCGACACCTGTGTGGCCGTGTGTGAGAATTCTTACTGCCCATGGGCGTAGCCAGCCATGGGCTCAGGGTGGGGCAGCTATGGGTCCAGGTTGGGGCAGCCTTGGGGCCAGGATAATGCAGCAGTCTAAAGTAATATGTAACTAGCAAACTATACTCGCGACAGGGTGGGGCACTTGCCCCTACCCCACCGTGGGGCTACGCCCGTCTAAGGTTTCCACTTCTCACCCGAAGAGCGATGAGCCGGTGCTCGCCTTCCCCGGTTTTAAACAGGAGACTGGAGTTTACGCCTATAGCGGACCATCCGAAAACTATATAGGTACTTACTTGTCGGACCACGTGGCCAAAGGGTACTTAATCCACAAACGTAGCTTAGGTGACTTAAGGCCTACTGTCCACGGCGGCGTAGCTTCATAGACGCGTATTGGTCATTATACGCTTGGTGTACTGTCGACGGAGCGTCAAAGCCTGCATGCAGCGACGCGAGCGCGACGTTGACGCTAAAAGAACAATGCATGGGCACCGCGCCCCTCCTTAGGGGAAGGGGAAACTTTGTAGTAGTGGGACGATAATATTCTAAAATTAAGAACAAATGAACACAGGGCCGTCGTCAGTTCTTTATAAAGATAAAAACGATTATAATACCTACTTAGTACTAAAGGAAAACGGTAGGTAAGTACTCCAATAAGTAATTTTGCTTTTACTTAAGTACTTACATAATAGCTAGGCGTAAAAAGATGATGTAACAGCGCACAACGACTGATGGCCAGGTACTGAAAATTGGATCCCGTGGGCAGCTCAAATGGCAACCCGTTGCGCAGCCTTGCTATCCCACCTACGGATAATCGCCTCAGCATATGAAATCTGTATTTTTCCTACAAAAGCCCACCTACACGTAGGCGGCTATGCTGGTTGTTAGGCTGAATTTGACGGGGGATGCGTGCCCAATCGATACAAACCCAGTTACCAACTAACTAGAATTTAAAGATAAATTTTAGACTATAAGAAAGAAAGAAAGAAAGAAAGAAAGAAAGAAAGAAAGAAAGAAAGAAAGAAAGAAACCCTACCTAGACCCTACCCGTGTTAATTTGCCGTTTGTCCCCAACGAGCCACACACTGTAACCAGTAACACTGTGACCGTTGGGAGACCTTTCCGAAATAATAATTCCCAACCAGGCACACTGTGACACGTTGGGAGACCTTTCCGAAATTATTTATTTTTTTGTCAAATAGCTTAGTTGTCCAATATTTTTTACTGGCGTATCACTAGGTATAATGGTCGGGAAGTCGACTATTAGGTAGGTACAAGAGGTCGCAGGTTCGATCTCCGCACGGGACAAACATTTGTGTGCAAAACACAACTTGTCTGCATCAGTCTGGGTGTTTATCTAAGTACTTAATATTTTATTATAAAGAGTAAAGAATTAAATGTTTAATAATAATAATTATTATTATTTATTTCTCAAGAAATTTATAGGTAAGCTGTGATACATTATCTATGACTCCCACACTAGGCTAAGAGCCTGTCTTTGTATTAAATAGGCTCCGAAACTATGTACTGAATCGATTTGAATAATTCTATCACTGCACTGTTAAAAAGCTAAACTATTACCTACCGGGTGAAATAGGGGACTTTTGATTCCCGAAATGTGGGGGGAAGGGGAAATATAAAAAAAAAATACGCGCGGGAGGATGGGTATAAATATGTCAAAGAAATTTGTTTACAAAAAAAAAGGTTTATAGTAAGTAATGTAATCCAATGTCTGATGGAACCCACAGTACAAGCTATGCCCCAGTGGTGGCAGAATTGAAAGGGGCAGGCGAGAATAATTCCTTGGTTGAGTAATAAATATTGGTTCCTCGTGAAGGAGGCAAGGGCGCTAACTATGGAATCATAGCCCTAGCTCGACCCTAGCACATCTCTCATATCTATGGATTAGAAGATATGTAGATCTCATCTCTCATTCTTCGAAACGGATTACTAGCCAATTGATTGTATTGGTCATTATACGCTTGGTGTAGGGTAAGACGGGGGAATGGCGTTCACTTAAGGCGTCACCCAGACCAAAAGTCTTGTTTTTAACGGCTCTCAACTCCTTATTTAATGCTTAAACAACAGTTTAAAAAATACGTAAATAATCTTTGTAGTTTTATCTTAAAATTCCACGTTTAAAGTTTGTGTTTATCTTTATTTATCACTACCAAAACTGACTTTGAAAATACGTCTAAAATAATATTATTTCATGCACTCCTCCTAATTTAAACGTGTTTTTTAAATTTGGCTTACGCCCATCGATAGACAATCAAAAAAACTATAAATTGGCTGCAAAAAATTTGGAAATCATCCTTTTCTTGATTTTTACGGTTTATTATTCATAATTTCGGACGGCCATTTCTCTCACGCGCCCACAACGGGTAGCGGGCGGCAGTCGGTCGCTAGCTGTGCTACGGGGAACCCGTGTCGCTCGCTCACACACGTGACAGATCGGTGAGACAGCGACACCTAGCGACACAAACAAGCACTGACGTTTGCTTGCTTTGTTTACGCAAGGACGATTTATATTGTGAGGCTGAGGTGTGTCTTGTATAGAGATGGGCATACACCCGGTATTTACCCATTCTGGGGGTAAATACCCGGTATATACCCGGTAAATACCCCAATCGGGTAAATGTGCGGGTTTTTTCATTTTATGGAATAAATTTGTTTAATCAAAAAATAAAAACAGTTTTAAAGTATTTTTTAATGGTAGTCCGTTACGTTTAGCAACTCTGGTAAGCTTATAGGACGTAACTCTTATGAGAAACGTTATTATCTTATATTACTTTGATAGAACACATTATTTAGAATTTATTGGTCACAAATGGAGTAGCGCGTGACAATTTTTCAAATATCCTACAATCTTCGCGACAAGAATACACACTTTTCTTTTGTTTATTTACCTGAGGAATCGCGGAGACGATAGCAAGCGGACGGACGCGCGTATTAATTCATTAGTCCCCTCCCGCGCCGCGTACTCATGTCTCGCTCGCACTCCCTAGAATGGGCCGCTTGCTCGCTACTAGTGATGTAACAAATATTCGTATTCGCATTCGCGAAAATACTGCGAATGTTTTGCGAATATTACAAACAAAAATTTTTGATGTAATAGTTGGTTCATAAAACAAAATCCATTAATTTCTTATATGGTTTTTACCTCTAAATTTACTTGTTTTGTTTGTGTCACCTTGAAAACGGATGAGTTCGTATTATAGTTCGCAAAATGTAAGATGATCAATGACTTATTTATTATATAACTGTTTAATTTTTTTGTACCAAATGAGTGTGACCCATCTTTTTGTTATACTAGCCTTCCGCACGCGGTTTCACCCGTGCGTAATTTCTTTTTCAAATATCCCCTCCCCCTTCCCCCCACATTTCCAGGATCAAAAGTACCCTATGTCACCCGGGGATAGTGTAGCTTTCCGACAGTGAAAGAATTATTCAAATCGGTTCAAAATTTTCGGAGCCTATTCAATACAAACAAACAAACAATCAAATCTTTCCTTTTTATAATATTATTAGTATAGAAATCATTGAGGATGATAACTGCGACAGCTGTCATCGGATTGAGAGCAATAAAGTTTCACGATTGTTTGGCCGACTCCACCCACTTAGAGAGGTTGGTTGTTGTCATCTTTCACTTACACTTAATAATCGATTGCGAAGGTGTAAAATATTGTTAAAATAGTTTTGTCACTTTAAACGCAACTTTTGACCGCCTCCGTGGAACAGTGGCTAAGCCGCTCGAGTATTAAACCCGGAGGCCGTGGGTTCGATTCCCGCCTAGGATCTGGGTGGTGGTAGGGCTTTTTCTGAGTCCGAATGGCTAGCTACCACGCCCACAGATGAAATCTGCTGCCATAATAGCTCTGGCTGTTTTCCGACAGTATTAAAGTGGGAGCCGATGGGGATCAGATGATTCTAAAGTCTGGCAGCACATTGAGCGACGCTGGTGAAGTGTCCCTCAATGGAATAAGCCGCAGTGGCTGTTTACCATCAGATGGGCTGCGTGCTGCGTGTCTGTCTGCCAACTGACTAAGTACAAAAAAAAATTCTATCTATTGATTAAAAAAAGTCATCTAGGGTTTTTTTTTCGGTAAAAAATTTAAATGGTTATGCGATTTAAAAATGAGAACAATTTCTTCACCTGCCATAGGTATCATCCTAAATTTTAAAAACTATATAGCTGGGATATTCTCTAAAAAAACCAAACGGAACGCATTTCGTTCGAACAGGCCTGCCGCCAAGGTCACCAAGCCAGACAAATGGCGCCAAATAAAAAAAAACTGAATATTCGCATTCGCATTCGTATTCGCGAATGTTGGCAGCAGATATTCGTATTCGCGAATGTCCGAAATATGACATTCGTTACATCACTAGTTCCTAAGTCTTGTTGTTTAGGCTGGACGTTGGTTGTCAGTCAGTCAGTTTCCGTTATTTAATATAGATAGATAGATATAGCTATTCGAAGATTTTTTGGATTACGTGGATGGTGATTTTGTAATAAATTCATCGGCATTTTCCTTTTTGATCATTACTAGTTATATTCCCCAGCTGGGTTTAAAACCCACCGCCCGTAGACGTATCCGTTATGAGAAACATCGGATCTCTTTACCTTTGTAATCAAATACACCAGAAACCCTAAAAATGTCTGCCTTTTACAAGAAAAGTATCAAAAAATGGAAAAACCCTGCATTTGGGTAAATACCCGGTATTTACCCATTTCGGGTTAATACCGGGTGCAGGTAAATACCCGGTGTTTACCCGCGCCCATCTCTAGTCTTGTATTAAATGCGAAAGGACGATTTAATTATCTTGTTTAATAATAGTAGTGTAGTAAAACTATCAATGGCGAATGCTACACGCTCGATTTAATATAAATATAAATATCTCTGGACATTATTCACACAGCACCATCTAGCCCCAAACTAAGCATTAGCTTGTGCAGCACTAAGCATTAGTTGTGCTATGGGTGCTAGACAACGGATAAACATTACTAATATACTTTTTTTTTGTAAATACATACATTATTATAAATAGAAAAACCCAGACCGATACAAACAAACATGTTCATGCACACAAATGTTTGTACCGTGCGGGGATCGAACCCGCGACCTCTGGTGTAATAGCCGACTTCTCGACCATTACACCAAATGGCTCGCCAAAATCGCGATAACTTTCCAAAAGTGAATGAATTTTACAAATCGATCAGTAGGTACCTACGACGGTAAATTTCACTGACTACACTAGGCCGCCTCCTCGGTTTCACTTCACCCGCGCGTAATTTCTTTTGTCAATAATTATCCTATAATCCTGTCGTATGTCACCCGGGCCGGGAATAGTACCCGGGTGACTTTCCAAAAGTGAATGAATTTTCCAAATCGGTTCATGAGTTTCGCAGCCTAAAACCAAGACTGAGTCATGAGTCTTGAGTTGGTGTATTACATTATCCAATGTAATACACCAACGAATGATAGTTAAAAAAAGTGAATAATAAAAAAAGAAGAACTAAACAATCTCAAACCAAAAAAAATGTTCAAAAAGTTTTTTTGGACTACTTGGGATTTGAACTAATGTTCACTTATTACGTCAGCGTATTTGCACTCGGCCACCGAGCGTTGTATAGACAGGATGAAATAAGCGATGAATTATGGCGCGCACCAACAGACGTGAATAGGGTCCAAAGATCAGTATTGTTTGCTCGCAGAGGTCCGTTGGAACATGAGTCACTTTACAATATTATTTTTACATGCTTTATCCAATATTGCACTCGTAACCGTCACAGTTGGTTTAATTTTGTTAAAAAACATCCAAAATGTCAACTAAACGATTTAAAATTTACACCACAGGATGCGCTATTTCTTGCCGCACATTTTTATACAACATTTACTAAAAACTGTTTACTTTTTACACTTATTAGAATAATATTTAAACGGAGCAATTTTAATACGTATACTTTGGTGAAACGTTGCGGACCCTCCCAATCGCTAGTGTATTCATCAGGGGGTGTTCTCCGGGAAGTATCATCAAAGGGTGTTCACCGGGTTGTTGCATCAGAGGGGTGTTTTCAGGGTAGTCACATCAGGGGGTGTTCTCCGGGTACTATTACCAGTGGGGTGTTTTCAGGGTATTATCATCATTCAACGTGCAACGTGGTCAGTCACGACCCTGAGGATTGGGATACGGAAACTGCGTGCTATTTCTCTCGTAGAATATCTACTCCAGTCAACGAAATTCTAACTTTGCCATTTTAGTTGTAAAGCTGAAACTGACGCTAAAAGGACAATGCTCAAAAAGAAGCTAGGTTGGAATCAAATTATTGGTAATAATATGTAATTAAATATTCCATAGGGGGCATCATCGAAATCAATGGTGGTATGTGTGAAATTGCTATTCAGATTTTTCTGGGGTCACATAAAGTATCAGTTACATAGTTACTGAATAATAAACGCACTTGTTGACCCAAATCTATAAAAATTAGAAGGAAATCTCTTAGGGTGTGTCGGAGGATGCATAAAAATCATTCCAATTGGAAAATATGAAAAAAAACCGGCCAAGTGCGAGTCGGACTCGCCCATGAAGGGTTCCGTAGCAGCAAGTATCATCATAATATAAAAGTTCTCGTAGTTCTTTGTATGTTTGATTGACGTTTTTATATTTGAGTTGATTGAATGAGAGGAAAATTGCGGTTTACGATTTATGACGTTTAAAAAAAAAACTAATTACTTAATCTCGTTCAAACCAATTTTCAATGGAAGTTTGCATGGTAATGTACATCATATATATTTTTTAGTTTTATCGTTCTCTTATTTTAGAAGTTAGAGGGGGGGTGACCAACATTTTACCACTTTGGAAGTGTCTCTCGCGCAAACTATTCCGTTTAGAAAAAAATGATAGAAGAAACCTTATTATCATTTTTAAAGACCTATCTATAGATACCCCACACGTAAGGGTTTGAAGAAATTTTTTTTTTTGAGTTTCAGTTCTAAGTATGGGAAGCCCCAAAAATTTATAAACTAATTACTTGATCTCGTTCAAACCAATTTTCAATGGAAGTTTGCATAATAATGTACATCATATATTTTTTTTAGATTTATCGTTCTCTTATTTTAGAAGTTACAGGGGGGGGGGACCAACATTTTACCACTTTGGAAGTGTCTCTCGCGCAAACTATTCAGTTTAGAAAAAAATGATATAAGAAACCTTATTATCATTTTAAAAGACCTATCCATAGATACCCCACACGTAAGGATTGGATGAAAAAAAAATTTTTGAGTTTCAGTTCTAAGTATGGAGAGCCCCCAAAATTTATTATTATTTTTCTATTTTTGTATAAAAATCTTAATGCGGTTCACAGAATAAATCTACTTACTAATTTTCAACAGTATAGCTCTTATAGTTTCGGTAAAAAGTGGCTGTGACATACGGACGGACAGACAGACAGACAGACAGACATGACGAATCCATAAGGGTTCCGTTTTTTGCCATTTGGCTACGGAACCCTAAAAACCCCGTTTTAAATAGCGAAAAACATTGTTCGTGCTAATTTTCGCACATTGTACGCGATTTCCTAGCAAACGGGGCGCGATACGCGTAAAATGATTATAACCTTTTTTGTAGACAAAGTAATTCTCTACAGCTTTTGTCTAAAACTTTTTCTCTTGATTATGTTAGTTTTTGAGATTATCGGGAAAAAGAAATTTTTCACCCTCTTCCATTTTTTCGAATGACCCTGGTGACACCACCCCGCCCCGCATTTTTAGTATGTTATCATTATCACGGGGTCATTAACGAAAAGGACAATGCTCATCTAGTATGAAAAACAACCCAGGCTGGAATCAAATAAATAAATAAATATCTCTGGACATTATTCACACAGCGCCATCTAGCCCCAAACTAAGCATTAGCTTGTGCTATGGGTGCCAGACAACGGATAAACATTACTTAAATACTTTTTTTTTGTAAATACATACATATTATACATAGAAACACCCAGACCGATACAAACAGACATGTTCATGCACACAAATGTTTGTACCGTGCGGGGATCGAACCCGCGACCTCTGGTGTAATAGCCGACTTCTCGACCATTACACCAAATGGCTCGTCCGTCGTAAATGAAAAGTATCTCTAATTATTGGTAATAATAATTATGTAATTAAATATTCCATAGGGGGCATCATCGAAATCAATGGCGGTATGTGTGAAATTGCTATTCAGATTTTTCAGGGGTCACATAAAGTATCACTTACATAGTTACTGAATAATAAAAAAATATTTTTATAATTTTTTATAAAAATATATTTTTTAGCACCTATTCAGTAAAGTTGTAGCTTCTCATTGGTGCAAGAATTTTTAGAATCGGTCTTGTAGTTCCTGAGATTAGCGCGTTTACAAAGACAAACAAACTGTTACGCTTTATTATATTAAATAATAATAATTAAATACAATTATATAATATAATTATATTAGATATAGCCATTTTATACACTTTTAAACCGCAACTGTATCTGTTTACTCCTTTAATTGATACTTTATGTGACCCCTAAAAATCTGAAAGCAATTTCACACATACCGCCATTGATTTCGATGATGCCCCCTATGGAATATTTAATTACATATTATTACCAATAATTTTACAGATACTTTTCATTTGATTCCAACCTGGTTTTTTTTTTAGCATTGTCCTTTGATTCATCTTTTCAGCTAAAATGGCAAAGTTAGAGCTTCGTTGACTGGAGTAGATATTCTACGAGAGAAATAGCACGCAGTTTCCGTATCCCAATCCTCAGGGTCGTGACCACGTTGCACGTTGAATGATGTTAATACCCTGAAAACACCCCACTGGTAATAGTACCCGGAGAACACCCCCTGATGTGACTACCCTGAAAACACCCCTCTGAAGCAACAACCCGGTGAACACCCTTTGATGATACTTCTCCTGGAGAACACCTATGATGTTAATACCCTGAAAACACACCCTGGTAATACTACCCGGAGAACACCTCCTGATGTGACTATACCTGCTGTAATTTTTACTCGTAAAACTTCTGATAATCCTCTAAGAGTTTTTTTTCAATCTAGATATCCGTTGAAAATATCGAAAAAACCGTTTGAATCGAATTCTTTTTTTGTATTGAAAATCTTTCATGTTCAAATTTGTATTTTCAAACAGAGAACAAAAAAATTAAAATTAATCTTATTGTATTTTATCGTACTGAAAAACATTTCGATTCTACTTATATGATGTGTGTATCTACAAGATACTTTTTTTTCTATGACAAATAATATTCAGTCTGCTAATAGTGGCTTTATAATGTTAGTAATAGTTTGGCGCTAGTTAACTAGATGGCGCTCATATTATTACCGATGGTTACGAAGTATGGGGTGAGGTGAGGTGGGGGTAAGTGAAGGTGAAATGCTCAAAGTCATTTGCTCTGGGTAAGGCCTTAAGGAAAACATGGTATATTTTTTTAATTATTTATTATAAATCAAAATTAAAATAAGTAACAAAGTCTTTAATTATAGAGTAATCAACATTTCAACAACAAAAGCATATATCTTTGACCTACTAGTAGTAGGAAAACATTTATAAAAAAACCCGTTTGAGCGGCATTGCCCCTGACGTTGGGTAATGCCGCTCAAACATGTTTTTACAAATAAGATACATTTTAATCATAGAAATATTATTGAGATCAACCTTATCCGATAAAAATAAAGTCTACAATCACAAATAAGTATCAATTATCGCCATTTGTATGTAAGATTATCCTTTTTCAATTTAACAATAAGTCGGTGCAGCAATACCACCAACTCGTTATTTTTTCCAAATTCTTCACTCCAAGCCGCTTTAGCGGAGATCTTTTGAAGATTTCTTGGCATATCTACAACAATAAGAAAATAAATCACCAAGCAAGAGGATGGCGCTCAGATGAGCGGTATAACCCCAGGCGGTCTTTTTGTAATTAATTTGAGATTTAAAAAAAGTCATACACAGTTGTTGAGTATTTATTGCATTATCACAAAATATAATAGTTTTACTATCAGAAAAGTAAAATTAATAATCAAATAAACATTAAGGTATTGGACTTACCGGCAAAAACACGTAACCAAAAATTAGATCAGCGCGGCCGCAAACGAAGAAACGCACTTCACGGTCACATGACTAGGGATCTTCCGATACAAGTAAATACGAGTATGTACTCGATACTTTTTATTCGATACCAAGTACTTTTAGCATCGAATCAATCTTCCGATACTTACTCGGTATCGAAACAAAAGTAGTTGGTATCGAATCGAATCAATCCTGGCCATATTATATTCACGTAGTTCCAATTTTGGCCACCAAAACAGTTAAGTTTGTCGTTAAAGCTGACATATTATAGACCGACAAACTTATCTGTTCCGGTGGCGGCGTCGCTACTGTCGATTTAGAACTGTCATTAAATATCGTTTTGCATTGCATTTCACGTAGTTCCAAATTTGGCCACCGGAACAGATAAGTTTGTCGGTCTGTATTGTGTGACTGTGACGTGCCGCCATTTTATTTTGTTTTAAATTTGAGTTATTTTGTTTGTCAATTTACGTTGCGACCAGTCAATGTCCAGTGGTTTTTTTGCGAATTTAATTTAATATTTTAGTCATCTGTTCATTGTTCCAATTATCATGGCACCCACCGAAGTTAATAATATAGACATATTTCACTAAAACCAATGAAAAATTGCTTAATTTTTTGCCCTCATAAAATTATTATCTTTGATTTCATTAAAAAATATAAAAGTATCGATATGAGTAGGTATCGATACTTTAGGAGTATTTATATGAGTAGTATCGAAAGACTATTTGAGTACTACTCATATGAGTAGGTATCGATACTTTGGTGGTATCGGAACATCCCTACACATGACGCGAGCTGATTGCCCGTTTGCATCGCTGTCTGTTAGAGGTCCCATCCCCTCGCGCTTCACGCGGCGTGGTTTGTTGTTACGTTCCATTTTGACAGAGTTATAGAGGTGAGCGCCATTACCCAGTGAGCGCTATTCCCCCTTCCTCCCCTACTGTCGACGGAGCGTCAAAGCCTGCATGCAGCGACGTACAGCATACGTACTATGTTTACATTCTGGGCTATCCGGGGGAGGGCCGGAATCCTGTAACACAGGGTATCCTAGTTTATGGTCCGCTCTCTCACTTTGGCTTTATAATTACTTAGATTAGATTAGAAAAGTAAGACAATCATTATATTACACTGTTATCACAGAATATATACTAAAGTACTGTTATGTAGTCTAAGCAAGCCATTGTGATTGGAAATAAAAGATTATTATTATTAATATTATTCAGATATGGATGGAAGCGTCACGCAATCCTAATGCTATTCCCGTTGCCAGTCGTATAAACGTCCGGTGAATCTGCTTGGGTCCAATAAATAAAACAACATTTTAATTATGATTATATTTATTAGAAAAAAATATACACTTACAATTATCCCAAAATATTTCCGCGTCACGTTATGCGGGACTTGAATTTTGTACATAGATCCGAATTTGGAAAACAGGGGGACATCAAAAATAAATATAATAAAGTTTACTCCATAAGTAAAGTTACATCGTACCTACCATGATTACCAAAATTGGGTAACTTAATAAAAAAATTGGGCAAATAAATACGGGCAGGGGTCTTCCCAGCCGTTGAAGCTACAGTCGTTTTGGATTTCCACTAGTTGCATTTAGTGTATTCGCATTGACATGAGTTTCAATAACTTGGTACAATTGTGATTTATTACGACTGAAGCACACTGCAGAATGCGAAGCGGAAGCGAAACAAAAGGTCTTTTTTGCGTTAAACCTAGTGTTCAGTTTCGCTCCACTTTCGCTTCGCATTCGCTGCAGTGTGCTAGGCGTTAGTGTGTTTTCAACGACTTGTTAAGATCATAATTGATGGTTGTAAAAACAACTCCTTATAAAATAATCGCAATCGATTTATCTATTCACGTGGACTCACGTGGTAATATTTATTCTATTATAAACATACACCATGACCATTGAAAACACCTAACAATTCAATAGCACTGTTGCCCAAACACTTTTTTAGAACAAATATAATCTTAAATATTTTTAAAAACTAAATCGTTTTTCTCCTTTGTTCTAACCGATAAATTTTTCACCATCATACATAATTTATTTTTATCACCAATTTTATGAATCATAATAAAGAGTTACTTGGTTCTAAAATGCAGAAATAATGTTAAATTGTTCGCAGACAAAATATTCATTTATTTTTAAATTATGTTAAGAAATAGTACATTGATGAGAGACTGTTCATACATACCGGCCGCCAGGTTGCGTTTTAAAAATACTTTGACATAAATTTTCAATAAAATATTTTGCCAGCGAAAATTATAACAATGACATGGACATAAATTGCCCCAGTCCCGGTTAAATTGTAAATAAAATATGTTTTCCATCTGAACGTTACATTACAACTCGTTACGATAAATAAATTATTCAATAAGAAACCTTAAATCTTTATATAGGTAACTAAAGTTACTGAAAATAAAATTACATTGAAATGTGTTACAACACATTACATGATTTATAGCTTTCTTTCTAACGCTCATTATTTGACAAAAAAATGTTCTATGTTCAAATGTTATTTTAATTAGATTCTTCGAAATAGATCCTACAGATCGCTAAATACTTGCGGAATGCTAAATGGGATTAACAAAATAGTTTATTCAAAAGGTTAAAAATCGCGAAAACAATAAATATCTGTGTATTGACTTTGCCACTACGCCACGTTTTGTAGCATTGCCCATGTAATTTTGAGTTAGGTTTCGGCTAGCAACAAACTACTACAATGGTAGGTAATTCTACAACATAGCAATAGCAGAATTGAAAAACTAAGCTTACAAGATTGTTATGAAATCGGAATGATATTTAACCGCGGGGTCACTTTTCGTTTGTTAAACATTACAAATTCAGATCTAGGTGACTCACACGGTTGACAAAATAACATCGGCTCGATTCGTCGCATGCTGTATATTGACTGAGGGTTTGATTTGATTTTCTACAGTCTCGAATTTTCTCGACGCGGATGTGAGCGCGTACTTTAATCGTGAAAACTTGCTACTAATCAGTTGTAAAGTACTGAAATTGCTTACATAAAAGAAATTGGGTGGAAACTGGAAAGGAAATGTGGTTCAAAAGGTTAACGTTCCTTTTTCATTACTACAAAAACTTGATCTTCGTTGAAGTTGATAAGTTAATCCTTGAGTTTTATTTCACGAATAGTATGTAATTTTTTTTTTAAACAATTTAATAATAGAATTGGCTCTTTGACTTGTGACTGCATTGTCATTGTCAGTAACACCCTTATCACAAAGTTAAAACGTTTTAATCAGTCTTGTAAGTTTAATACAAGAAGTGAAGCGATCGTCACAAGTTATTCATAATAATAAATCTGTTGATGTATCGAATAATAATGTACACATAAGAGCCCGTACTGTTTTTCCTCCAGTTCAAGGTTCCATGTCATTTCGCATTCGGACAGTTTCCAAATGAGCCTTCGAAAACCTCAGACCATACAAATGTTGATTTGATAAAGATAACAACATTTTATCAAATATTAATATCAACGGGCCATTTTTTATTTGCCAATTATTCTGTATTTTATTTTTACATTTCTTTGACAGCCTGAGACGAATTTTCCACGTTAGACTTGAGGTACCTAATTGAGGTTAGTTCAGAAGCCAATGTTTAATGTTTAACATTTTGACAATGGATAGATAGGTGGTTTAAATTCTTCAACTGATTACATTACGAGCCGAAAGTTAAACTGTCAACCTCTATATACATGCGAGAGCACAGTCACATTTTCTAGCCTTTCGCGAATATTCAATTTTGGTTTTATTTTATGTTCTTTAGAACCCTTTCGGATATTTTAATTAATACTCCGATTTGAGGGTCACTGAACGAGAATTTCAAACATTCAGGCAAACAAAAATACTGTGGAATTTATATCACTATATAAATTATCAGGGTAGGTACTTGTAGTACCAAACATAGTACAGTACTTATAGTAACTTATGCTTTAAGGATATACATACATACAAAAATTATAAGTGTTAAATGAAATTATTTTTACTTTAGGATAACCGTATTGTTTTGTCGTTGTGGCGCAATAGTTCTGTACCCTGCCCGTACAGTCGGCGCGTGCGCTGCTCGGTCGTGTCGTATCAGTCGAACTCGTCTCTCGAAACTTTGGAATGTTGTAGCGCTTGCGAAGGCGGCGTTTACTGATCGCACGAAACAAACAGCGTGACTCTGACGTCTTCCCCACCATTTTAAATCAAACCGCAAACATGTAGGCAGAGCTACCTAACTACCCCAATGTCTTGCAGCTGCGCAGGAGCAGATTTAATACCTTGATTCGTTAAACAGAATAATTGTCAAATCATAAAAGATGCAAAAATTATTCACGTGCGCATGTAATTCCATGTAAACATAAACGGATCATAATCTATGTACATGTTTTATTTTAGAATTTCGTTACGAGATGGTAAAATATTTTGGTTGTATTTATTTTAGGTAAGGCAATTGAAAAATATTTCTGTTTTTAACAAAAGGTCAGGGACATCGTTCGAGTCACGCTTGCAAATGATAAATTGGACACTTAAAGCTTAACCTGGGCGTATCTGTCACGCTACAGACCAGGGACGGATCCTTTCTTATATCACATTGAAAATGGTAACAATCCAAGATTCAGGAAATGTGTTTTTGATGCATGTACAACATAGAATCGGGAACATAGTCGATGGTGTACAAGCATCACTGTCGTTTTGTGTTGCATTGGAGGATGCATTTAAGGAGAAAGACCCGTTGTCTTCCATTTAATCGCAACGTTATACAAGCGCAGAAGACACATCGCCTGGAGCTTGGAGCTACATCAATAAATTAATTAAATCTTTCTCACGATTTCGTTTCCAGATTAGGGCTGTCTCATCAATTCTATACTAAATATAAATTATAACCAGTACAATAGTACAGTAGGCCCTACACTGGAGGAAACTCCATCCCTGCCTGCGCCGCTCGTTGCTCGCCTGCTATGAGATCGATAACTCAACTCTACTTATTGTTAACACAATTATACATCAATCTTAAATACACACAATATATTGTTCAATGTAGTAGGATGGAGAGTGGTCGCAAGTTCTCAAAACTCTCAAGTCTCAGACTTTTACTTTTGAGACCAGTAAATAAACCCTTTCCTTAGCCAAATGACTTACGACATACTCTATTAATTTGACTGAATTTTCAATGTATAACAGGTAAAAATAACAGCTATTTTCGCAAGGACGTATTAAATTATTATAAACTAGTATATGGACGCTTGTTTCGTTAAATTCCTTATAGTTTTGTAATGCGGCTTTACCGGTCGCGAACTCTCTCCATCCCTGAGCTAGTCCATCTAGTAAAATACTGGGTATGTAACCAATTCTTTATACAATATTTGTAGGGATGACATGTGTCAACTTAACTTTCACTATGAAAAAACAAACCTCCCGGGTCCGCTTTCGGATACCAACTATCTTGTATCTACAAACTATTTATACATAGACAATAGGCAAGCATATCTATTAACACAGTCCTTTGCAGTCTTAACCAGACTCTCAAGTCCAACAATTCACTTTTCTCTCCCATCCCTATGCCATCAATCCCCATCATCGATCGTTCGTAGTTAAGCGTGTTGTCAAAGTGACACATGTCGCTCGCTTAGAACACAAGACCCAACATCACCAGATCACCACACATAACACGTTAAATAGATAAGTTTAGTGTTCTGTTTGCATGATTCACTTCTATTATAAATAACTCATCTGTCAAATGTAAGCAATTGGGGATTGCTTCAAGCTAATTTGAAATATGTATTACCAACGGCATGCACACGTTTGGTGAGATTGGGTCTCGATACATTCACATGCCGCTAATAGATTGCTACTAATCAGTTATTTGGGCGGTCTCCTTACCTCCTAACTTAAAAATAACTACATGTTGGTAGGATGAATCCTTCAATAGGGATATTTTAACTAACATTACTATTGACCCTTGACATTGACAGTGGAAAGTTATATGTATACTAATAAATAAGTGGGGGCTTTAGCCTCGATGATCAAATAATACTACTGATTTTATAATCTTCGACTTTTAGCTTACAATACACCGTCCCGTGAAGTCTACAGAAATCTAGTACTATAAATACAGACGAATATAATAGACCATGCAATTATTATACTTAGGTGTGTATAATATCCCACATTGGGGACTTTAAGAGCCCCACTTAAGATATCACTAGCTGGGTGGAGAATATAATGAAATCAATCATGCATCTCCCAAATGTAACTGGCTACCATTGTATACTTCTAAAAATGTCATTAATTCCAATGTACAAATAGTCTACTATTAGTATCATGTCACCACACTTACCGATATTTCAACCGTTAACTTGGTTTCAATTGGCTTAGCAATAACTAAGTGTCAAACATACAGAAAGGAAATTCCCAACGTTCCTTGTACTTTTAAGTAAATTTTTAGAAATAATTAATATCGATGACGGATGTTCAAACAAGCCAGTACATATAGTGGTTTGAAAAATATACTTTCTGTATGTTTGAACTCCTAAGCTACCGGCAGTAATAAGGGAACCTCTAAATATATAGTTGCATGATTAATATCAGTACAGTATACAATAAATACTCGCAGCTGAATATCCGCTAACATACTTATTGTAAAACATTGAAAAAGCTAAGTCTATGAATAAATTATGTATGTTCCCTTAGTTGCCGTATTGTGTGGCAATTACGAAAACGATACTAAATTATAATAATTCCCGGATGCTTTCTTTTCACTCAGTGTCCTTTCGGGGTCGATATCTTCGAACATTGAGTGGTTTCCTGGCAATCTCTACGGACGGCAGTTCTGTCGACAATAGGAGTAACAGACAGAGCAGTTGTCATACCACATCCACTGCGGCCGAAACCTGGGTGCACAGGTTCGTGGGCACGGTCTCGAACCCGAGACTGCGCCAGGGCGGGGGCAGAACCGCGGCGGGCGAATGTAGCGCGGGGCAGACGAGCCACGTGGACGAGGAGAGACGGGACCCGTTGCAGGCCGGGGGCGAGGGCCCATGTGATGGGGCCGGGGGCCAGAGATGGGGCCGAAGAAAGGCAGGGGCCGGCGAACACGCGGCCCTCCACGGACGGCGCCAGACGATCCCGAGAGAGGATCCGATAACGGCCCTGATGGAGGACCCGATGGACCCGAGGGCCCCGAGAACGGGGCAGGCGAAGGACCACGGAAAGGACCTGACGGATGCCGTGGTCGAAAACTGGGAAAAGGATGACCAGGCGGAAATCCGCGTGCGGGCCCAGGCAAACAACGCGCCGTATGAAATGATCGGGGACGTTGTGGAGGCCCGGGTGTGTGCCCTATCTCCGGACATGACTGGGGGCTATGTAAAGCTTCGGATATAGGCAATATTTCCAGACATGGTTGGGGGCTGGGTACTGGATCAATTGATGGGCTGAGTGCGTCGGGCCCAGGGCTGGGGAGCAGCCTGGAGACAGGACTGGCCAGATTTTCTGACAGGGGGTCAGTCTGAGGGCTGGACTGACAGTCAAAGGGAAGGCCCAGCAGGTGATCGGATGTGAGACCAGGCACGGAGCCAGACGTTGACACAGATACTACGGGCGGCGTACCCAATACATGGCCAGATCGAGGCCCATGCAGAAAACTAGGCGAGGGCCGAGAAATATCGGCAGATTGAAGGCCAGATGGACGACCAGGCACAAAGCCAGGACAATGCCTGACCAGAGGAACGGGTATGGCTCCGACAAATGGACCAGGTAATGGGCCAATTGGAGGACCATGCGGAGGATTAAAACATACAATCTGTAAATTGCCTCGAGGTACAAAAGGCATTTCCCGCCGAGGCTCGTGGTTCTGCCAGTGTCCTTGGACTTGTGATGGTGCCACGTTTTGCCACGATTGTTCATTCTGGTATCTAGTATCCTGCCTATGGCTGGATCTCAGGTTCCGCGCTTGACCTTGGTCTTCTGTCTGTTGGACTTGATATATACCCCGAGTCGGCCCCGGATGTTGGGTTTGATATGTAAATTGAACCTGCTCCATGCCTTGCGGTTGTATCAAGTTTTGGGTTTGATATATAAGTAGACCCTGCCCTGGGTCTTGGTTTTGAGATAAGTCTGATACCTGGTATACAACTTGGTTCTGCAAAGGCTCTTGGATTTGTAATGGTATGTGGGTCGGCACTCCACCTGTAGTCTGCTCTTGATCTTGATTTCGCCATGAGCGCTGATTTCGCTCAGTCTCCTGATTTTCTCTTCCGTTGCTGTCAGGTAAATTGCGTGCGGTCTTGCGCCACACAGTCCTTATTCGGTTCCGGGTGTGTTCCGGGCGTTCGCCGGGTAAATTGCGACAATCGTCACAAAAGAAAATGTTACTAGTGAACATAGGAAAAACTACTGAGCACTGTATACATGTACCCCACGTCACAGCGGTCGGCTGGGTATGGGTAGAGTTCAACGGTTGAAAGTTCGGGGCGAGCTCTCGCCGGGCGGAAGGTCAGGCGGGGGACCTGTCCCTGGAGCCCCGGTCGCCTCCCTAGGGGCTGCCCCCCGCGGCCGTCATTACCTCCTCGAAGGCGGCCTCCAGGCAGTGCTTCAGCTCGGAGTACGACACCACGAGCACGCTCTGCTCGTCGCGCGACATCAGCTCCACCTGCCGACAGTCATATGCACCAATCTTTAACTAGTTCACATTCTGACAGAAATATTAAAATTAAAAATGGCATCTCTAAAACAAAATGGTGATTGTACTCATTGTAAGCTTACCATGAGGTGGAGCTACTCATAACGCACGTTTAGGGTATTAATACTATTAAACTAAGTATCTATACCACATATTGCAAAGATTTTAACATTATCATAGCCATGTGATCCAGAAGAGTTTGGTTTTGGGAACAGAATTTCCAAAGACTAAATAAGCAACTACAGCTTTAAATGATGTATTAAACGACCAAGAAAGTGGGGCGGCGCATTGGATGTCTTCGCGCCCTATTGCAGCATACTTGCCTTACATGTAGGCATCGCCTCCCCTGTCACTTTTATACCTACTTACTCTACTACTTACTAGATTTAAAATGTCTGTAATAAATGTTGTATAAAAAGCAAAAGAATACAACAACAGCAACAGCTATAACTTAGCGTTTCTGTAGCTTTGTCCTGCATAATGGAGAGATACTTCAACGTAGAAACTAAAATAATATGTAGGTGTAATACTTATTAATAACTTTCAAGACACTTACCACAGGTTAGATGTTCGAGTGATGTGGGAAGAACTCTTAGACCCCCCCCCCCCTACGTGAGACTAAACAAGCTGCCATTTTTTTTATATGGAAGCAGTCAGGATGACCTCACTCCACCTGATGGTAAGCGGAAGTGAGGTCCAAATATAAGGTTGACTGGCTCAATTTATTGATTTGATGAAACTGTGCCTGTATGTGTGCCTGTGATCTCGAGATCCTGGTTAAATTTCCAGAGCGAGCAAAATTTGTTTCCGCTATTTCGTACACAACTTGAATTTGCTCACTATGACTTGATGTCAATAATTAGGGCCTATGCCATGTAGTGGGAAATAAATGGGCTGATACTATTTTTAAGCTAGATTAATTGGCAGATGCAACCCACCTGATGAAAACGGCCGCTGTGGCTCATTCCATTGAGGGACACTTCACCAGGAAGCGTCGCTCAATGTGCTGGCCCACACATACGGCTGCCTGTCCAGCGGCGCGGAACGAGGTAGCGAAGCGGAGAAACATTAACCAATAGGATTGGTTAATAGTTTCTCCGCTCCACTACCACGCCTCGCTCCGCGCCAGTGGACAGGCACTCCTAATATTTTTGTAACACAGCCAGAGCTGTACTTTTTATGAGTGCCTGTATATCTATCTGTCTGATGCGTCTAAGAGAGTGTATGGTGTTGATGCAGTTCAGTGTATGTGTGGGAGTGGAGTCAGGTGTACCTTCGCGCCGGTGCCGCCATCGAGCTGATTGAGGCAGTGGGCCAGATGCGCCTGGTCAATCCACGGACGCCCATCCGCCGTCACCGAGTGGAACAGGTAGTCGCGGAACAGCTTCAGCATGTACCGGTCTCCAGTCTCAGACCACGACGCGTCCATGTTCAATCTTGGAATAGATGGTAAGAACTGTTGAATACCCTGTGCGTTATGGTAGTAGTTGTGTGTTATCTTGCCTGTTAGCAGAGCGGCGCAAGCGACTTCCAGCTGTACAAACACTTTATACTTTTGGATGTTGAATAAATTGCACTTTTCATCAGTGAGTCATTGATTTGTTAGGTGGTGATCTATGTGATGTCATACGTGTGTTCGTATGTTGTTTTAATATAATGAATATCAACCATCGGAAAACAATTTGAATTAATTAGCGGTATTGTGTAATCTTTAAAACTTTACATGTAATTAGTAAAAATAATTTCTGTCTCAGTTTCATGTAAAATAAAGCTTGCTCTAATATTGTAATTGATGTTTGGATGTTCATTATTGCAATTTGCATTCTGTTTGTTTTACTTTTGCTTTGTTCAACATTTACAGTACAATAAAAAAATATTACAAATATATTAAGAAAAAAAAATCGTACTATCCGATTTAAATGCTATTAGGATAATACCTTTTGGAATTTAGCGACAAATGACGTCAACTGCGCCTGTTCGTAACGTTAGCAACGCATTATTTCGTCAGTGTGTGCGTCAGTTTTCACTGTCGCGTAACGCAACTCCAAAATGTATTATCCTAATAGCATTTGAACAAGGTAGTACTTTTAACTAACTTTAATCCAAAGGAGATAAAAACCAAAGTAGTTTACCTCAAGCAAAGCAAAGGTATCTAATGTTTTATCTTTAAGGTTTCGTTTGGATCACCTTCAAGTGTTATCCTACATTTGTGTGGGTGATTAAAACGCATGATTTTAAGCATAATTGTGAAGTATTGTGTTAATTATATTAAATGAGTAATGTCGTGTTGCCAGCAGCCCAAAAAGCCCCAAAGCCAGTTGCAACTAACAGTTTGCCCCATTTATCGAAAGCCGTAAAAACGTGCAAAAATGCAAAACGAAGCAAACCAACGCGGTTAATCCTCCATATTTAAAAACATGTCGAAATAGTTTTTAATATTTGATTGAAGGCCTTTTTGTGATATTTATTTATACTTTATGAGCTAACATGATACAGCAATTATGATAATAAAATAACAAAGCTGTACTGTAAACTTATAATATTTTGTTTTGTTTCATTATTAGGTCAACAGTTCTTTACCTATACTTGTATATAGGGGCCTGTTGACAATTTCTTATTGATATAAATAAATTCGCTTTGCTGAAAACGTTTGGCTTAGCATATATCAAAATTTAAGCATCCCAAATAAATCCAGATTAAATCAGACGAATGCGGTGCTGTTAGTTAAAATGCATGCAAAGGCGATTTCTATTGTACGTTAATATACCACTTCCAGACTCCATGAAATAGGAACGAAAACTGACCATATATTACACACACACACGACACAGCGATTACTTATGACTTATAGTTATGACGAATAGGATGACATACTTTACGTATGAACGTTGATTATGTAAGAAGCAAAATCGAATGAAATTCAAAATGCTACAATCGATGGTTTGCTGCGTGAATACTGTCGCCGACGCCTCCGAAGCCGTTGAACTTCTTTCGGTGGAAACGAGTTAAGTGATAATTGAGTCCATCGCGTTATAGAATTGTGTAAAAGAGAAGACAATTATGCTGACTCCTTATATCGAAGATTAACAAGAAGGACAGCGTATAGGTTATCTTACAGAATCATCGCGAGCTTATCTGTCAGTTGTAGAACTAGTTCATAATATGTATTTCCTCGCGAATGAAACAGAATGAAAATAGACTAATAATTCGACCGAGACTGGTTATTTCTTATACTCAGTGGAACTAAAAGTGGCCTTCAACTGAAACTCTTCGCTTGGCTTGTTAGATTAGAATATGAGGAATATTAGATACTCGTATTATCATTATTATATACTCGTATTATCATTAACTATCTGCTTGCACCTAATGTAATGAGAATTTAATTTATTTAAAGAAAAATAGAAATTGTATTTTCTCCAGTAAATTTTTTATGGTGATTTGTTCCTGACATGTGTATTAATTTAATGAATACCGACATTTACTTTAGTAAGTAGTGACGTTATTTATAATGGATTCCATGCTGTTATAAACTATTTTCTAGCACCTCTAAAACAATACTATACTTATTACTAAAATACTACATACTAAATATGTATACCTACAAAAATCTATACCACTAAGTGTTTTTAAAAATACATAAATAAATATCTAGTAACTCTTCAAATAATTTTAAATCAACTAGTGAGGTTTGTCGAAAGCATTTTTAGTTTCTCTACAGTCATTTTTTACTTGGCCATTTGATATTTTTTTATTTAGGTCACTTTATGTACCACTGAGTGTATGCACATGTTTTTGCCTCAAGACAATGTGAAATTATTATTATTAGGTGCCAAAATATGTTACTTTCCAATACCTCATGCAAATTATTTGGCTGAAATAAATGTCAATGAGTGTAAGTAAACCCACTAGATGAATGACCACAACTCGACCACGACCGTGAACATGCGATAAAACTACTTAAAATTGAAGAAATAAAAATATTGAACGAATGAACCTATGAGTGAATGTAACAGTCGTAAATTCATTTGTTCAACTGAAGGAGAGAAAAATAAAATTAAAATGAAGACAGGAGTACGTTTTTCGGATTATGCGTTAGCTAGTTTTGGGCAAAAATATCATTTTATTTAATTGATTTTATTAATTTGGACGAATGATGTGTAAACGTTTTCAGTGTCAGTAGTCCTGATAAATAAAATAAAATAGGATAAAGGCAGATTTCAAGTTTTGATAGCACAGCATTCATTAAAATTAAATGTGGTTTTTATTTATGTTTTTATAAATAACTGTGTTGTGTTATTATTATATGAATTGATTTTATCCATACAATCAAATGTACAATAGTAAATATTAAAATGGCATAATAGATAAAGTTCACAAAAATATGGTTACGTAAGAACTGTTTAGTCATTCTCTAAAGGCAAGTATTTATGAATTAGGTACTTAGTGAATCGACCACAATTTATCTGAAAGCAATGCTGATTAAAATTTAGCGACGAATTCACACGAATTAGAATGACTACATTCGATATGTACATAAAATCAGCACAACTGACAACGTTTTAAATAGTAAAACCAAAATGTTTTCCGGTCCAACAGATGCCATAGCAGAATCCATCAACCTTGAATGACAAGCTAGCCTCCCTCGCCCGGTACTCACTCGGGGCGCTCGTTGATGACTCCCAGCTTGATCAGGATGCGCAGGAGTCGTCCGTTGTCGATCTCGTGAGCTAGCTGCTCCTCGAACGCGTCCGCGCGGCGTTGCAACGCCTCCACCTATGCAATACGATGTTTGAGCGACCCGACACGACCGCCTGACTCCTCCCCAAATTATAATAACATTTGTGGGATGGGGTATCGAAGGCAGATAAAACAAAATTAAGCGGAAATAAGGAATTTGCTACTCTTTATAATAAAAACGCCTTCTTTACTTCGTCTTGCACGTTCTTACTAACAGTCGATCACCTCTGTTCTCATCAGTCATCCCGTCTCATTCACTCGTCTTCGTTCCATTTTCAAACATCTGCTTTCTTTTATCATCATTCATCTCGTCTTATTCGCTCTATCTATAGAATAAGAGAAAATGTGCTGCCACACTGTAAGTTCCGTGGTGGAGTCTTACCAACGTTGGAAGTCGAGTAAACCAAATCTTCACTCTTGTCAGAGAAAGAGAGAGAGAAAGGTATCAGCTTATTGACATCCCACTACAGGGCAAAGGCCTCCATCATTGGAACCAAGCCGTCACCACGCGGCTAAATTGTGAATTGATGATCACAAATCTGAGTTGTGTTCGAAAAATCTGACAGAATCTGGCCTGGTCCGGGAATTGAACCCAGGACACTGACTTGGCCAGGTACTTAAACTATTAGACCAAAAAGTAGTTGAACTTTATTTGCATGTAATTTTTAATTCAAATGTGACGACTTTATTTTTTTATTGCTCTTCACAATAAACTTTCCGACGCCGAGGTTAATAAAATTTGATCCGTTGGGTTTAGAAGACCGAAGTTTGGATACGCAAGATGATCGTTTTTGGTTCCGAATATAAAACACATTTGTATTTGAAACAAATATTATTTTTATTTACAATATATCAAAATCAATCATAATAAAGTAGGCGCGCGAGTTCCTGTCCATCCTGAGGAATGCGGTAGTGCTGTTACTTAACCTAATTATAGGTACTAATATCGATATCGATAGTTATTACCTATTAGGTCAACCATATCTATTTCAATCTTTTTGCAACATTTTAGTAAGTAAACTATTCGTTTCTGAAACGCTTTTCCTATATATGGGGTTACCTCGAAGAGATCGCTTCAAGCGACAAGATCCCCTTTGCATGGTTGTCTGTCATGTATTAAGTTTACTTGATCGTTTTATTTTTAAAATGTGTGATTTGCAACTGAATGACTGATGAATGAAATAAATATACCCAATACTTGTTGATGATTTATTACAAAAATGAAAATAAAAACAATTAATAAAATGCAAAATTTAATTAGTCACTATCACTATCGTGAATAAAGTACCGCAATTCTTTCCTACAAAGTCGTTGTCAATGAATACGGAACTTCATGAGCGGCCAAACGTCAAAACGGCGCACATAGGTAGATTTGACCGATTTAGGCGGCCAAAATTATTTTAGCGTCAAATTTTTTTTAAATTGGAGTTTATAATAAAAATACGTCGGATTTTATTAAAAATAATTATTATTTTCAAAAAAACACAAAAAAGAAAAAAAAGAGAAAAACATAAACAAAATGTAACTTAAAAATAACACAATGATTTTACTACAATAATAATTATATAAATAACATAATATGGTCATTTCATAAAAAAAATAACTAAAACTGACAAATACCCAATTATTAGTACTCAATAAGATAATTTTCTAAATAATTACATTTGACATTTATATTTGGTAAATTCTGTCTCATCATCTTCTGAAATAAATATTTGCGAGTCACTACTGTAACACCAGAGGCATTGGCAGACTCTGTAACAAAAAGAAAAGGAATTACTAATAAGAAATATAATTAAATAAACGGTTTTTAGAGTTTTTACCCTGACAACTTCGATTTACTCTTATTTAGCGATAGGCGCTATTAGGCAGAAACTGTTAGTGTTATTTTAATTTTGAATATATGCCACAATTATTGTGATATAAAGAATACCGGGGAAGACCGGGGAAGTATTTCAAAATGTCTTTTGAAGAATAAAATTTACAAAAAATTGCTAAGAAAAAAGGTGTTACGTTGAAATGCTTGTTAGATACAGTAAACTGACAAAAAAATTTCTAATTTTTTTATTAATCAATAGATTCTTACCTGAATTATAGGAATCCATTGCATTCACTACACAAAAGTACGCCGAATTTTTTTTGTTGCAATTTATAACACCACTTAAACTGAAGGCACCGAGAACCGATACGTACACTGCATGCGACGACCTGATTTCGATTACCTGTAGATTTGCACAGTCGTTAGCTAAAAATTTAAATTTATCAGGGTAGGTGCCCTGGAATGTTAGGTACATAATGGTGTCAATTGTTTATTTGTGTGGTGATTTTCAATATTTCGACTTTTGGCCGCCTAAATCGGTCAAATCTACCTATGTGCGGCGCTAGTATACACAAAATAACAAAATATCGACAAGCGCGCGTCATGTCGTCAAGGACAACACTCAACTGCGGACGAATGTGGGTCGGCGGGTGAGGGCGGGGCGCGCTCTCCCCGCGTGCCTCCTCAGACCCCGATGGACATGAACTCGCGCGCGTACTGTAGAAACAAGTGATTTCGTGCTTTTGTCGACTGATAGGAAAATTCGAACCTTATCAATCCGATGGAACACAAGTTGCGTCAAACATCTTCGTCATAGGTACTGCAGTCACGGTAGTTGTTGTGGCGGTGAGCTGAAAGTGAAGGTATATTCGTGGAGGTTCCTGTGAGGGAATTCAACCACGTACCTGTGTGTAGAACCGGGCACCGATCATCGGCATCAGATCTGTCACGGATCGACGACCAGGAGCTGATGACAGCAAGTACCTTTGAAAAGAAGGACAACTTTATTTACTAATAGCACAAAATATTTCAAAAATAAAAACTTAATTGCTGTTGTTATAGCTCCCTTCCTATTTTCTTAACTTCGTAATATCTTACTAATCTTACTAATATTATAAAGGCGAAAGTTTGTATGTTTGTTACTCTTTCACACAAAAACTACTGGATGGATTTTAATGAAACTTTACAATATTATAGCTTATACATCAGAATAACACATAGGCTACATTTTATAAAGATATTCCCGCGGGATAACGTCCTATAGTTCACGCGGGCGAAGCCGCGGGCGGAAGGCTATCATAGATATTATGGGTGCCAGGCGATGCATAAACGTATCTTTTTTTGTTTTGTATTTATTTGGTGCATAGATTCGTCTGGTAGTTAACCAAACCAACGAATTGTGGTGTAAGAGCAGACTTATTAATCATTACATCGGCCAAATATAATATAATATTATTGATAGTATGTATTACACGTATATAGTATCGTTACTAGCTAGTACGCTTCTAATTATAATAACTAGGCTTGTCAAATCTAGGATCATAGTCGAAGTGGATCCTGAGCTCCATACTGGATGCAATCGGGAATACGCTGAGATGATGATGATGACTTGTAATCGCTACTAACGTTATTTTTTTAAACTTAACGAAGTCATCCATAGACTGTTCTTCTAACGATTGAAGCGCCATCTATATCAGTAATTTATTTATTTATTGATTTACCAACATTTGTTTACACTGAAACGTACGTGATACAATTAATTTTCTTAGATCTAAGCTAAGTGCAACAAACCATTACAGGTAAATACAACTTGGTTATACTAATGTAATGATGGCGTTGATAGTTCAGTACTAGTCCAAGGGCTGAAGTACTCACAGGATCAGGTTCTTCAGGTCGGTGGAGTAGGTCCTGGAGATGAGGTCCATGGAGGCGGGTAGGTTCTCGCAGTGCATGGAGCGGCAGGCCAGCGCCAGCGCCAGCCTGCCTAGGGCGTTCAGGTCATCCTGTTGGGCCTGGAACAACAAATATAAATATGGTGACCTTTCCCTTTATATTCTATGACTGGCAACCTAAATTATAACTTGCTAAAGCGAAAACCATCTCGTTGGAGGAGAGATTTAAATACCTAGTCGTGATTTAGTGGTCCTGAGGGTCGATGCCACAAGGCGGCTCCCTTGGGTGTGAAGGAAGAACCCCGGGAGTTTAGTGGGTAGTGGGGCACTTTAGTCCCGAGTCCTATCCTGCCTGATAACCTGCGATCATGGCGCTTAAACGCATTCTCCTTGTTCAAAAAACATGGTGATTATTATAGAGAGGAAAGTAGCCTGGAAACGTTTAAAGGTGCTTCCTCTCCAGGAGCATTCGCGTGTAATGTAACATTATAGATTCGTCTTCCGAGCATTACATTACAATACTACCTCCCTGACCTACGAACGTTCGCGTGTAATTGATTGATTACACATTGTATCATTACAAGGTGCGCATTGTAATGCTCGGTTCTCCTCCTTCACTGATGTAATGCTCGAGTCTGCAACGTTACATTACACGCGAATGCTCCCGGTGAGGGAGCACCTTAAGACAACAGTTTAGGCTATAGGGGTCATACCTGGTTGAGCTCTGGTCCAGAGAGCGGGTTGTTGATGTTGAGCGCGTCAGCCACGCCGCACCACGCGATCCTGGCGCGGCAGCCCGTCATCACCACCTTTGTGGGGTCCAGGCCTCTGCAATCATCACTCTTGAATCACACTTGTCATCAACGAATGTCGGCAACAATCAAACGTCGGTCTACTTTGAGAAGATGGTTCTCCCCCGTTTTAATTTTATCTCTATCAATGATGCTGTCTTCTTTGTTTCATAATTTCAAAAAGAGACTGACATTGCTTTCTGATAAATAATTGATAATTATGTTCAGCAGTGGACTATTACAGGATGATGATGATGATAATGAAATAAATTTCAAGGAACAAATTTGACAGATGTGAAACCGACCTTTACACTAATAGTAAATATATTTTTTTCGTATTAGTGGTTCGGTTTATGGTACGACTCTTTCAGAGTCAGACTGGTGGAATCTGCCACCATAACAGCGCTGGTATTTCTCCAGCAATATTAATGTTACAGAGTAGCAGCATATTAAGCAACACTTCCTGATTAAGTTACTCTCAATGAAATAGACCCCAGTGGCTTCCATCTTTACCAGGTGGTAGGTTCCTGTACTGGGCCGTCTAGGTGGGTACCACCGCAGTGCCAGATATTTTCACGTGAAATAGAAGTGTGTCAAGCACTTCTGTGTTTCGGGGAAAGGGCACTGAAGCTAGTGAAATTACCGGGTATATGAGACCTAGTAACTGTCGTCTCAGTGTAGCGGGCGCAGGGCGGTGCCAGACACTAACTGCTAAGTTACTGTTTGGCGCTGAACTGTCTAAGGGCAGACGTGGTGCATACCATCAGGTGTACAATCTGCTCGTCTTATTACACATTGCAATAAAAAAAACTGCGTGCATGTGTGCTAACTGATCTAGCTTAAAAAAGTAGGTGCGAATATAATGTCCTCACCTGCAAGCGAGGCCGGCGGTGTGAATGGCGCGCAGGGCGGCCGTGAGCTGTACCAGCAGGCTCCACAAGACGGCTTCGGGCAGCAGGGCACCGCATGCCACCGCGCGAAGCATGGCGTTTTTCTAAAGACCACACATGTATGAGTTAGGCTTCATTCACACGTGATACGTCTTTGACGATTCGTTAAAAAACACGATACGCCTTGATGTTCATATTGAATACGGAATCGTGTTTTTTCACGATTCGTCAAATTATTTTCAATAGATTTTCAAAAGCCGATACGTGATTTTTAACAAATCGTGATTTTTTAAAGACGTTTCCGTATCCGTAATGTTATTTTTCACGATTGTTGTGAAGCGTGTGAACATGGGTATTTAAAAAGCATTGCTTCCGTCAAAAAAAAAACACTAATCGTGACTAAACACGATTCGTCTACGTGTATACGAGGCCCAAACTGAAAGTTTTTAGAACTGGCCACTTACTTGCAAACAATATATTAAAAAAATAAATTTGAACTTTGAAAATAGAACTCTTTGCCAATATTACTGAGTATTTATTTCATTCATTTGTCATTTAAATTACTATTTGGCGGCAAATTGAAAATTGTCTGTTTCACGTCAGTATGAATTTAACGCGAGAAAATTTTCGTGCTATGATTTTTTATGACTTTCGATGTCATTTAAGTCAACGGGAAAGTTATAATAGACTTTGATTGGCCTTTCATGATGAAGCCCCGTCTCGTGCCACTGTTTACAACTGGTTTAATGAGTTCAAACGTGGTCGCACTAATCTCACCGATGATCTGCGTGAGGGACGGCCTTCTACGGCGACCACCGAAGATAACATCAGTGTTGTGCGGCGTATGATAGAGACTGACAAAAGAGTGACCTATCAGCAAATTCGGACAAGCCTAGGCATCGGTATGAGTCAAGTGCACAAAATCCTCCATGATCATTTAGCGGTAAGGAAGCTTTGTGCACGGTGGATAGCTCATAATTTGACCGAAGCCCAAAAACACCGTCGTGTTGATTGGTGCCGAGAAATGATCAAAAAATTTAACGGACGTGACTCAAAATTAAATGCTGTGTTCGAAATACTAACGGGTGACGAAACTTGGATTTACTGTTTCGATCCGGAAACCAAAAGACAGTCTGCTCAGTGGGTTGTTCCCTTTGGAGGAGTTGCCAACTAAATTGAAGAGAGGTCGAAGTATTGGAAAAAAGATGGTGGCCTCGTTCTTCGGAAAGACAGGTCATTACGCGACAATTGTTTTAGAGGACCATAAAACAGTTACTGCAGAGTGGTACACTACCAATTGTTTGCCACTTGTCTTGGACAAAGTTAGGGAAAAACGATCTCGCAGTAGGATCCTCCTGCACCACGACAATGCCTCGTCTTACACCGCCAGACGAACGACTGCCTATTTGGCGACCTCAAATGTGGAATTATTGGGTCACCCGCCGTATAGCCCTGACCTCGAACCCTGCGACTTTTATTTATTCCCGAAAATAAAAGAAAAACTTCGAGGAAAACGTTTTAAGGACCCCGAGGAAGCAGTGGCTGCGTTTCAAAAGGCCGTCGAAGAGACCCCTAAGGACGAGTGGGCAAAGTGCTTTTCCCAGTGGTTCCATCGGATGCAGCGATGTATTGACGTGAATGGACTCTATTTTGAAAAGATATAATTATTAAACTTATAACTTGCTAGTTTGTTCAGTTTTTGATTTTCTAAGAACTTTCAGTTTGACCCTCGTATAAGCTCTTATGCATTTCTTGTTTCGGATACTAGCAACTAGTGAATGCTACAATAGTGTATGTGCACCAAAAAGTGTCTCTACATCTGAGCAGCTCCTAAGTATTCAACTACATGAATATCAAAAACTACACATACTGGTACCTTTGGGAATTGGTCGGCTGGAACCTAACCTATTCCTAAAATATTTTATTTCAACCTTTACCCCCTTAAAACACCTTTAACTCAACAGACTTAATAGTACCATTCTGCGTATTCTTTCACAGAGTGCATGAAAGCATTTTCCTCCGAAAAAAATCTGCTGGTAAGACCGAAAGGGGCGCCGACCGCTTGATGCTAGATGACATGAATGCGATCATGGATCAATTGTAACATGGATCAGACAATAAAAAGTAGTAATATTTCTAACCTGATGCGTGTACGGCCGGGGGGCATCGGGGTCGTTGGAGAAGGGGTCCATGAAGGTGGGGCCGTTGTTCTCGGCGGCGGTGCCCGGGGGGCCGCTGGCCAGGTACTTGTTCATTAGCGTGGTGCACGTTGGGTGGTAGTCGTACACCATAGCTAAGGCTGGGAAACAAATTGATACTGTTAGAGCTGGTGTCTCTACTGGTAGATAACTAACGGCTACTTTATCTGACAGAGAATATTGAAATAGTGAGAGTTATATGACAGTTAAATTATCAAGAACTTGCCTGACTTGTTCTAATTGCAGTGACCAGGTAACTTGCAAGAAATGCATAAGACAGTGGCGTCTTCTCCTTTGGAGCCAGTAATGTGGTTACAGCCTCTTAATGGCCCTTGGATCACAAGTATGTTAAATTATTTTAATTAGTAATTCTAAATAAATATTTCCCAAGTCGAGTCGAGTGAGTGAGGACACTAAGGGCTATTTCACCATTGAAATATAACTTCATGACAATTTATTTCAAAATTGACCAGACATCCATCATCTAAGATATCTGTTGTGAAACTGGGCCTTTCATATTAAGCGGATCGCCTCAAATAGGTATATTATTTCCGGAAACAAGGCTTATTATAAAGGCAGATAAGTGTAGGGACTCTGAAGTAGGTTGTAGCTGCATAAAACATAGCGTATGCATGCTTTTATCAAATGCAAACACAGAACTTCCCGAACTATCCTTCACAAAGTCAAAATTTATTTATTCGTTCTGAATCTTTTCTTTCTCTTTTGAAAGTCAAATATGGGCTTATCGCATGAAGAGGTGAAACGAGTTCATCTGTAAAAGTCCATAACGGTACAATAACGGACTAGAACAGGAAGTGTATGTGTATGTACTTGCACGTGTGGAATATGAATTCAACACTTGTCTTTTATTTATCAGCAGGTAAAGGCAACAAAGGTATCATAATTTTCTATAAATTCATATAATGCATTAAGTTACAAGACTTAACAAGTAAATCTATAAAACAATTGCAGGGACCAGTAAAATGCTCTTATCCCAAAGCAATACTCGTATAATGTTATCAAATGTAACTTCAGTTCAAAACGACACACTTTGCAGGTTCACACATGCTCCGTTTTACTGTTCCGTTTTATCGTGTACGTTTTTTTCGTCGATGGCGTATGTATTACTGTATACAGAATACTGTGCCATGTGTGAAGTCGCTCATACAACAACATACGCCAAAAAAAAAAAAAACGTACCTACACGATAAAACAGAACAGTAAAACGGAGACATGTGTGAACCGGGCGTTAGGCTTAGTTTAAAACCGAAATAGTGAATAGATAAAAAAGAATTTCGTCAGCTCTCCCCAGCTACCCTTTGACAGAGTCGGGATGGAAATAACTTCCATCGCGGCATTTTAAAACTGTTGGGGTGGCAGACAGGAATTTTGTTTCAAAAACTGGTGTCTAATTCAATATAGCCTGGAATACATTCGGTCTATTTTGAACTAAGCCTACGGCCTACGGAAGCTACAGATTAATATTATCAATAAATTGTTAACGAGTCTATTAACGGCTGCAATTCAAAGGTAAAATGTTCATGGACAGGTGGAAAAGCCATTCGAATAAGGGTTGTTATTCAAAGCCTTTTAAGTGTTCGTCTAGCTATTTCAGCAAATATTCAAAGCAACGAGATTTGCACGATATGATAAACAAATAAGAGTTCGTGCTGTGATATCCGTCCGGCAAAATTTGTGTGAGACCGAAATGTTTTGAACACAGCTCGGGTATGCAATTATGGTAACCACCATAACCATAATTGGCTTAACCAAGCCAGTAACCATAATTGCTTCATTTAAGGGCTGATACTTTGTACGGTACTGTTTTACTGTATGAAATGAAGAAAATTATACATTTTGTGAGTGTCTCATTTGGGTAAACATTAGAAAAATTCAACTGGTCCAGGAAACAGGCGGAGTTTAAAGTGCACTCGGTAAGTGGATAAGTTGTACAGTTTTTGGTATAACATTTTACTATATTTAACCATTAAATAAGTAAAAAACAACGACTACTACTCGCCAAGTACTTACACGAATCACCTTTGCCTTACACGAAACACCTACCACACGCTTGCCGACCGCGACGTTGTAGTTGTTGAAGCGGCGCAGCGCGTAGTGGTTGCCCGTGGCGCGACGACCATGTCTCGTTAAGTACTCACACGAATCACCAAACGCCTTAGTAGTGAAGCAGTCGTGCATCCGGACCACGTTGGGGTGGTCGATCTGTTTCCACGCGTCCATGCGCTTGCCGACCGCGACGTTGTAGTTGTTGAAGCGGCGCAGCGCGTAGTGGTCGCCCGTGGCGCGACGACCATGTCTCGTTAAGTACTCACACGAATCACCAAACGCCTTAGTAGTGAAGCAGTCGTGCATCCGGACCACGTTGGGGTGGTCGATCTGTTTCCAGGCGTCCATGCGCTTGCCGACCGCGACGTTGTAGTTGTTGAAGCGGCGCAGCGCGAAGTGGTCGCCCGTGGCGCGGTGCGAGACGCGGAACGACGACACGAGCGCGTGCGGGTTGTACTCTTCTAGCGGGATCAGCTCGCCGTACATCTCCACGCTCTCGGGGAGCTCTGGGGAAAGAGGACGATGTTGGTACGCGGGTAACCGGCAAACTTTAGGGCCGGTAATCATTAGAAATAAAAAGACTGAGAATACGCCGACAACATAAATATCTTAAAATTAGGTACTGTAATTGCGGGTTACTTTGACTCTGTAGTTTGTAGGGTAACTTTGGCTCAAATTATAAAACAAGATTAAAGTACTCGCCATTTTAAATATAGTATTTCTTTCTAGTGCTGCTAGCCCTATTGGACTAGATAGTATACTTCTTTCGCTGCAAAGTGACGAGTACTTTAATCTTGTTTTTAATTTGAGCCAAAGTTACCCTACAGACTACAGAGTCAAAGTAATTTATTTACTGTCAACAGTAAAGCCACTGTTGTTTCATTTTGTAGATTCTATTACAAAAAAATATACCCGTTTATATACTTCAATAGAATTTTGTGAAATAACATACGACATTCGAAATAACATGAGTGAAGTAACAGAGGCGAACAAACGTCGTACAATTTGACTGAAACTTCATGGTTTCGATGCAAAAGTCATCCAGCAAAGTAATGTGAAAGAGAATGTTATTGTACATAATATAATAGCGAAAAAATTTAATATAAAGTTTTATAACGTATGTTGGGTATGGTTCTCGTAAGTACTGTAGGAGATCTAATGCTTCCTTAAAAGTGGAAGATCTTCCTCCGAGCTAGATCGATTGTGCTCGGGGACCAAGGTCCAACGTACTATCTTTGGTTTGTTGTATATTATTATGTTATGCAGTCAAAACCTTAACCAGTCAAAACCCTTATTGACCATCCCCTTGACCTACCCTTATTGGTCAATAAGCTTATTGACTGAGGATTCGTTTTGTGGTCGCAGTTCTAACCTAACCTAACCTGAACCAAAGGGATGCTCCCCGTGAGATTCGAACCCATTTTTGAAGTTAAAAGTGGAATTTAACTGACACCCTTTATCAACTAATTTTACCGGTCAATAAGGGTTTTGACTGGTTAAGGGTTTTGAATATAACATATACATATATGCTAGCGGGCGGCAATAATTTGCTAGCGCGATGCAGGTTGGATGCAGTAGTGGATATACTAATTTGTGTTCGTAAGTCAGCGCCTTCTGTCATCAGTTTGTAGACTGTTTGGGACCTAATCTAACCTATTTAGGGTTGCAGTTTAAACTGGGTTTATGCAAAAGCATGAAAGTTAGATATTTTTTGTTGCAGAAACCATATTATGTATTTATTGTCATAGTCGTTTGTGTATAATCGCGTGATTTGTAGACTGACAACCGATGGCGTGGAAGGACTCGTGTATTAACGACGATATTTCCTAGCACCCTTTTATTTTCTTCTATTATAAACATATTTCGCGAAGATTAGATTCTTAAAAAAAAGTTGAACTCTTAGGTTGAACTACAGATTTTCTACATGGAGTACCTAAATTTTTACACAAAAGCATGTAACTACACATTGTGTATCTTATGCATTTTCTACATGAAGTATATTTTTACATAAAAGTATGTAACTACACTCATTGTGCATTGTGTTTCAAATACAATTACAAGATAAAATTTAAAGATTTTTAGATTACAGGTATAACAATCTGCAATATTGTGTACGAGTGTGAGAGTTAATAAAATCATATACCCGGAAAATGCCTAAAATAACCTACAGTAACAAATGGAGAACTTTCCAACTACGCCTTGTAGTATTACGACCAACACAAAAACATCTCTATCGCGATGGAGATACCTTCGCCTATGTACAAATAGACATTCGAGCGACATTCGCAAGGCTGCCAGTACCTGGATGGTGGCGGACGTCAGCTCGCAGGAACACATCCTCGTTCCTCTCGTAGATTTCCGCGCGAATAGTCTCCGGCATGTAGAACGTAGCTGCCAGGCCTAACGGAGCAGACAAGTTGCAAGTATAACATAAAACACCCTGGAAATTATCAAGGGTAGGATCGGAGATGAGATCTTCTTTATGAAAATGAAAATGGAAAGTAACAGTCACTTATGTTTGAGCGTTTTCGAAATTCATTCCCTAAATGTAATAGGGGAAGAACACACGCATTTCATTACGTAATACGAACAAGTATAATTCGACTATGACAGTCTTTTGGAATTTGCATACAATTGCACAAAACACATGCATAAAAGAGACGTGCACAGAAAACATCCAATCCACCGATAGAACCCGACTAAGCGACTTAAAAATAATGTTAATAAAGCAGTTAGTGTTTACCATTTACCATAGAACCACCACATACCAGGTGTTGGTATCAGTGCAAACATGTTTTTCACACCACAGAGTATAGGAAAACAAAAAATAGTCATGTAAGGTCAGTTTAGCGTAAATTGGATCCCACCAAAAACATTCTGTAAAAAAACTAGCCAAGTCTCGATGGAGCTGCTTGTTTATCTCTAAAAAGTAATGAAATCTAGACATAGTCGTGCCAAGTCTAAGGTTCCTTACTGCGATTTCTTTATTATTATAGTTAATGTTGTGTGACTTGGCCGTTGAAGGGCCAGACGGCCAAACGGACCTGCAACTCAACTTCGAAGGGCCAAATGAGACACTAGCGTCCAATTACCAATACCAGTATGGGCTATTATCTCGCTTAACAAACATAGGTAGTTACAACAGATATAACATTACATGTAAACAATGACAGATTGGTGCAATGGAGTAATGGAGCACCTGGTTTTGTACCCTTGTGTACCCTTCAACGGCCAAGTCACACAACATTAACTATAATAATAAAGAAATCGCAGTAAGGAACCTTAGACTTGGCACGACTATGTCTAGATTTCATTACTTTTTAGAGATAAACAAGCAGCTCCATCGAGACTTGGCTAGTTTTTTTACAGAATGTTTTTGGTGGGATTTCACTTCTTTTTGTAGGAACGTGGACATATTGATTTATTTTGTATCTATTTGGAATGAGACGTTTCCCGTGAGATTTTTTTAGCCTATGTCCTGTTCCACGTTATAAACTATACCTGTACCAAATTTCATGTGGATTGGATTGATAATGTACTATCCCATCCCCCCACCTCCCCCTCCCATTAATATCCCCATCCCCCCTCCCCCCCTCTCATCTCCTTTCCCCCCTCCCATCTCTCTTCCTCCTCCCATCGCCCCTCCCATCGCCCCTCCCATCCTCCTTCCCCTCCCATCCCCCCTACTCCCCCTCCCATATACTATCCCCACCCCCCCAGCTAACCCTCCCGTACCCCCTCCCATCTCTCTTCACCCTCCCCTTCCCCCCTCCCCCTACCCCTACCATCCCCCTTTTCCCTCCTATCCCCCCACCACCACCAAATGAAGCGGCTCACTAAGTTGAGTATTTTTTGTAAAGGCGGTATATGTCGATCTCTAATAGTTTGGTTGGGCTCTTGTGTTTTCTAATCAGGGTCACCAGGTACTCCAGATCTTCGAATATACTAGTTTTCATAGTTTTCCCTTTATGTAGCCATTAAACCCTAACTCTGTACCAAATTTCAGCTCTCTGAGTTTATGGGAAGTACTAGTTCTATTTTGATGATCATCAGTGAGTGAGTGAGTCAGTGAGTGTCTGTCATAAATGCGAAACTTTGCTTTCGCTTAACTTCGGAACTAAATGACTTACAGCCTTGAAATTTTGTATTCTAAGTATGTGATTATAGCTTACTAAATGACGAAAATTTCTGCGTTCTGGTCTTATCCAGAGGTTCTCAAATAGGGGCCTGAAAATGCGGCGAAATGGTTCCAGTAAAGGATGGTACGGCAGTGTTTGCTTCGCGCTCGACTTGGCGGGGGCACTGCCGTGCCCCCAGATCTGCCCCTAGACAAGCGGCATTTATGACGTTCGTTATAGCTCAATTTGCGATAGCGAATGTCAAATCCCATACTTTCAACACGTGACTTTTCTATGGCAACTGTCAAATTCATACAAATTGGACTTGGCGAAATTCGCCAGCTATGAAGCGATGTCATCTTGTCTAAGCCCCCTGGATTGGACATCAATCTGATCAAATACAAGTAGGTAAGCAACTAACATATAAATGAAAGCACATAATAGACATACAACAACCATACAATCAAGAATCTGTTAAAGTTTTTGGGGGTATCTTAATTTTTAATTGGGGTAATTTTTATTGATTACTAAGACTAGTGCTGGTTAAGACCCGCACTAGTCTTAGTTATCAATAAAAAAATAGTAGAAAAAACGAAATTTAATAATGTGGCTATTTTCCATACAAATTAAATTAACAAGAAGTAACGACATAATTCATACAACTATGCGGATCCAATTATTTTTAATGGTATATTAAAATACAAAGTCTCCGAACTCTAAGATCCCCACTGATAAAATAATTATACAGAACATGATTTATACAATGATGGGAAGAAGCCTCGAAAATGCACAAATATCATCCAATTCAAATACTGGGACCGATAAAATAGGGATGTCATGTAAATGCGAAACGTATTTCGCTGTGCGTCTTGCAAAACGAGGTAAAGCCTAGCGATTTTATCATATGAAGCAGATTTCTATCAATATTTATAATACATTTTTTATAATAATAATGTATAAGCCTACACTACCTTATCACAATTGAGATAAGGCCAGTGTCCCAGCAGTGGGAACGTATATAGGCTGATAATGCATGATGATGTTCAAGCCAATTTAAGTCTCCTCTTCCGAATTTCTTGACATTAAATTAAAGTGTACCTAAGACTGTGTAGAGACCAAGACTGACTGCCAAAGGACCCTAATCGCCTATCCATTGTTATACTGGTTCGGTAGCGGGAGGGGAGTGGTAGCGTTGGGTAGATGATGAAGTACGCCTCTACTGCGTACGCGCGGAGCGCGCCAGACCACTGCGACATGGCGACTAAAAAATCCGCACTCATCATCTACCCAACGCTACCACTCTCCTCCCGCTAGCCCCGCGGGTTCCCGAGGAATTCGTGTTTAAAGTTTAAAATCCGCGCTGAGACACCCTTTAATATAGGAAAGTTGCGTAGTTTCCCATTTTGCGCTGGTCAAATAGCTAACAGCTTGTTATATTTAAGTTTAAGTTACGGAAAAAAAAATGCGAATAAAAATATAACAGTTATAAAGCAGAAGTTTTGTGGTGAAGGTTCTATGCAACGAGATATTATAACAGATACCTATGTCATCACCCATCTTAAAAGTTAGAAAGACACAATTTAGTGTCTTTTACGTCTTTATTAAAAAGACTATGTATTTTAATCGAGCACAAAGTAAATCCTTTTAAGGTAATTCTGTATCTCGATAAATATCTTTACTAAGCACTTTATTAAAGTGCACTGAAAATGCAATAAAATCCTTTGTGAGCCCGAACACAGATAAGTTGCAAACACGACAGAGTGGGCGGATACTAGTAGTACCTAAATGCAATTATATTACGTGCTTTCGAGACGGGCCTCCAAAATCCAGCATCCAAAAAGTAAAAACTTAAACGGAATGATTTTATAGTATTATTTATTAAGTTATATAGTAGCAGCAGCTGTTGCCCATTCTTAATTTCTTTGAAGATTCCATATTATTAAATTTTTATAATGATAGTCTGCATGTGCAGTAACATAGGAAAATCTGCGTTGTCTTCAAGTAATTAAACGATTTCAGAGATTAAATTAACGTTATTCAGAGTTATAAGGTTATTATCCTATTATTCAGCAATGGGGTGCCCGCCCACATAGACTACCTATGCCCAAAACCGTACGAAGAAAATCAATAATATCGTTAAAACAACGAAAATATCTCTCAGGTGGAAAACGTAGCAGACTCACCAATACATACTACTGCATAAATGTGCACGAGTCTATATATTTTATATGCGCGTATTGGTCGCTAAAACATCGTAGCCAAAGAGCCAGTTACGAGAAACTGTACAATAATATGAATTTAAAATATCAAGTGTAATCCAAGCTCTTTCTACTACTTCCTTTCATTTGATTGTTTGTCATTATTTAAAAACAAAACATTTAAGGTTTGGGAAATGCACTTATGAATCTTTAATTATAAAAGTTACAAAGTGACTCTAACACCGCTATCTATCAAGAAGGACTTGCAAAGAAACTCGATTATTATTCTTTTCAATCGTCCAGTTTTACAAGAAAACCATTACAATCTCCCTTTTTTATCATTAACTAGACATACAGTTTTGTTTACATTTATAAGACAATCTGATATTTAAAAAGGCAGCAATACAAACAAATACACACGACAAATTAAAATATACATCTAACCAAATCTCAACCACACATCATAACATGTTACGAATAAGAAGGAGTTTCACAAAACACTACAGGTAAGATGATCTTTTTGAAAGCATGTTGCGATTGCACATCTGCCCCTAGTCTATAAGGGTGGCGTTTATAAAACAAAACAACGGTCAGGTATCTGCAAAGCCGCAGGCAGGCTAAAAGCTCGCCCAGACTGCGCTGCTGCCGTTATTCACATCCGAATGCACCGGATTGGGGGATGATTACCTATCGACCTACATCTATGGACAGATATCTATAGTCCCTCTCAAAAACAATTTGATGTCTATTTTTAATAGCGTTTTTCATTGTTTCTGAATGGAACAACATCAGAATTGATATAATGATTTTGAGTATTGACTCACAGTCATTGACAGTCATTGGACTGTGCGAACAAATACGAGAATTGCTATCAAGTACTAACTATTCTCGGGACGTGATATGGTATGTAATACATAATTTTTTGAATGAAAATATTATTGGATAGAATATATTTACAAGTTCGGAAGACCTTTAACTGCCTAAAGATCAATCATCTTTATGCGAAGGCAGAAAGATGATGCAACACAAGAATAGAAATAAACAGCTTATTTATTACTTTTAGAATATTTTTTGGAAATGGCCAAATATATTTTAAAGAGCACTCGCTCTAATAATTTATCAATTGGTAAAATTTATAATTGATTGAATATCATTTAAATGATCTTAACGTTAACTTTAATAGTAGAGATAAGCTGAAGAAAACAAACGTAACTATAGATTTGTACCTAATAGACGCAGCATCCGTCTGCAACTTGGTGATTTCCGGACTGTCATAGGACAGGAAATAAGGCCGGAAACTAATTCAATCTATAATTGTGTGCGCACACCGAAGATACATTTAAAATAATACTTCGGAATATCTACATGCTTTCGAAGGAAATACGGATGAGATATTACAGAAGGCCGAATTCAAACAACCTTTACCCTTTATCAAACAATCTAAAATGAGAAAGTTGCTTTTCTTTAATCGAGAAACTAATAGAACTGAAATCGATTCAGCTCCACAATTAACACTTTTTGTATGGTATACATATGATGGTAAGCGGCCCCTGCAGCCAATTCCATAGAGCGACACTTAGCTAGATAGCGTTGCTCAATGCAGTGTCATACTGTATAGGCTTCTTTGATCTCCGAGCCTTTAATTTAAAGTATTCTGCCTCGAGTCTCGACCAGGTGGCAAGCAAATGTTAACTTTGTGAATTAGCTTCTTTTTTAATATTCATGCTTAGGCTCGGTCATATGTCAACACTACTAACCTCATAATTCAACATTGTCAAGTGTGGATTTCCTAACTAGATTTTCGGAAGCACTGTCGTATTAAAATGCGACACGCCACACACTATACCCAGTGTCTTCGTGGCATCATGTCAAAATAAAAAAAAATGCCATTTTTTACCATTTTTTTGCATACGTAACGAGTTTTGTTGTAAATATCTAACAATTTGTTTAATTTATTATATACTAGATATGGTGCAAGACAGTAAAAATGCATACTTCTTAAGTAAACGGATTTCCTATTTCTGATCTATTTTGCTCCACTTTTCCACTTGGAATTTTCCAGCTAGTCTTGATAGCTGTAATTCCTGTTATTTTGTTGCCTCGCAGCATTTAATAACGTTTACTTTAAAATTGGAAACCCAAAGCTAGTACGTCCTTTGAGTTTGATTTCAAGCATACTACATGGTATTTACATAACATGCATATAGTACAGAAAAGCAAGTAAATATTTTTATTTGGTTGCTGCTAAAACTACAATGTTTAATAAAGAATAACTCTGAACGGACAAAACGGACTCTGAAGGCAGATTCGTGATTTCCTGTTAAAAGCCTGACGTGGTATTTATTTTCATCTAGGTTTTCACTTTCCATAATTTGAATCATTATTTAGGACATCATCATCAATATGTATGTATATGTTACGGGCCATTTGATAAGTCCGGGCATTATTCATAATGGCCGGTCTGTATTAATAATGCCCGACTCAATTGGGCCATGTGATTAAAACAGCATGATTTATCACTTTTCCCGGCCATTATGAATAATGCCCACCCTATCTTGGGTCAAGTAATAAAATAGGTGAACAGTAGTGTTTTTGTTTATTAAAAGACAAAAAACTTACATTTTTTTTCATGAAGTTACCAAAAAATAAGCGGCATGTATATTATGTATTACCGGCCAAAGCCGATTTCAGGACAAACTAGTTAACGATTTAACGACTTAACGACGAAACTAGTTTGGCCTAGGCTAAACTAGTTCTTACTAAGGGGGAAAGAAATCGACTCGGATGGATATAGGTTAGAAGGCTAAGAACGGGAGCGAAGCGAAGCGGAGCTCCCGCCTTAGCCTTAGTGGTTATTTTTTTTAAAACCCTGAAAACCTTTTTTGTTTTTACTATAATAATATATTCTATGTTGACACTAGTTTCGTCGTTAAGTCGTTAATTTGGCGAATAGGTGTTAAAAAAAAAACCACGAAGGCTAAGGCAGGAGCTCCGCTACGCTCCGCTCCCGCCTTAGCCTTCTAACCTATATCCATCCGAGTCGATTTCCGCCGCACGTAAGGCACGGCCGCGGTCCAATTTATCACATTGCCCGGCTACAAGTAGGGCATTATTCATACTGCCCGGTCCAAGTGATAAATTCAAGCCATCTTAAACACTGATTTATTACATGGACCACGGGCCGTCGGGCATTATTAATAAGGGCCGGTCAAAGTGATAAATTAATCACTTTGCCCGTCGCTCTCGGGCATTATTAATAATGGCCGGTCCTTATTAATAATGCCCAGTTAATCACGTTGCCCGTAACATATATATGTATATATATAATTATTAATAATATAAGTTAGTATTTGTGTATGTTTATTATATTTAATAATCTTGTTTTGGTAAAATTGTGTATCTTTTAGGTTTTTTTTTTAAGTTAGCTCTTTGCCGCATTTAAGCATTTCGTTTTTCCCAAAGGTTGACTGGTAGAGAATGCTTTTAGCGTTAAGTCCGCCTTTTGTACCCAACTTGTGTGGTCAATAAAATTTTTATAAATAAATAAATAAACGGACTAAGATTTGGAACTTGGCACCATAGTAACTTTTATTCAGCTCAAAAATACCTATCCAGCGATGTAACACAAATAGCTATTGGAGGTGGGACCAGATTTCATAGAAACTCTGTCATCGTCTTTTGGATGATTAAAATTACCCCTTACATTTTATTTTACAATTTCCGGGTACTTTTGGGACACAGTAGTATTTTAAGAGTAATTCCAATGCTTTTTGCAATAGCATTATTGGTTTTAAGATCAAACTTATGTCGAAAATATTATTTATATTATACATAGTCAAAGCGAAGGATGAGGAATAACTAGGATTATTATTTCTAAGTTTGAAACTAAATTTCGAAGATGTCTGTAGCTTTAAACGAATTGGTCCCAGTAAGTGGTTAGGAAGGAAGAACGCGAGAAGTCGAGTTAGACAGGATATTAAATTGAAAAGCACTTTGCGACTTTTGAATGCAATTGTATTTAAACACTTTCATTGAACACTCTCTGCTAGGTAACTAGCTCTTAAAATAGAAAGGCATTAAATACAAAGCTGTCTTTGGCTTTTTGAAGTAGAATCTTAACACTTGACATTATAAAAACAATCGTAGTCAGATGCTTTATTTTAATCTCAATTCAATCTAAGACTGCTTTAGGTACACATAATTTAGTTAATTAGCGACATGACCAGCCAAATCGTCCTTTGAAGTCAATATTAAATTATACTAGGATACGTTAACTTCATGTGCGTAAGTCGCTTCTATCGCTATCTAGAATCAAAACAGAAAATATTAAGGTAATTTTATATATTTCTATTAGAATACTTAATAAAATATGACCTTTCTAATGTTTCGACTCAGGTTATCTTATGGGCAATGACGTTCAATTAAAAAACTAGACTCACAATCACGCTCAAATATTGTCCGAAGCAAAAGTCTGCCCACCCGACTATTGGGCAGAGTTTTCGTTTAGTTGTATTGTATACAATTGACATTAAACACTAAATGCCACGAGATATGGTGTTAATTTAAACGAATGTGTTAATGTCATCAGTGTCAAAGCCACTCGGACGTTTTTTGAGGAATTTTTCTTAGAGATTGGGTGTCTAGTTTTTTATTGAACGTCATTGCTTATGGGAGTAAAATTACTTCATAATGGAAATAGGTACAACTGTCGCGGAGCTGCCGATAACAAATGCGCTACGCAACTTGTTGCACTGGCATCACTTCCATTACAAGTATTATCTGTTGTATAGTCGTAATTGGCCTACAAATAAATAAATAAAAATTCCAGTGACGCCCCATTGCATTCATTCCGACATGATCGATTGCCAAACAGAGCCGTCCGATGTATTTACCTTGTTGCACCATTTAGGGTGCAATGGCCCAGTTGTATTGATTTTATCAGTATTTCTGTGTACAATTGAAGCCTAGCAATACGCATGTTATGATGAATGGAGGCTCTCACCAATTAACCAACATCGTTACATTGCTTAATGTTTATTTTCAAGCCACGTGAATATTACCCACATCAGCCTTTTAATATAATATTGGACAGCACATACATTGATCTAACCCCAACGTCAGTAGCTTGAGTAATTGTGTTATGGTCATCAGAAACTACGATTTAAAACAAAAAGATCCAAACCATGAATCCTGCAATACCAGCAATACCTATCGAGAAACTATATGCACGGGTGGATAAATGTAACAAAAGTATATGTTAAGAAAGTTATTATAGAAAAGCCTACTAATAGAGAACATACTACCTACTATTAAGATATTTTTTGTAAATGAATAAATATCTTATATCCAAATAGAACGCCCTTTAAAAGTTATTGAAGTCTTGGACGTATCCGAGCGCATTAGTAAGATTTCACGCTACTTCTAAATCACTGTTAACTCGAGAAACTCGCCCAAGTTGAGAATAGCGTTGCATGCGAAGTGTTAACAGGGTTTATTTACTACTTTTAACGTTTTTAAATTTGAAAACTTTAGCGTCTTCGATACTGCACCTGTTTGACTTATACGACTTATAATATGTGTCGTGTTTAGTAAGTTAAGTTTACAGAATATATAAATAGGCACGAATCGTATCTTGAAATTCCAAATGGACCGGAAGGCATTAATTTCTACGAAACAATCGAAAGTAAGGAAATGGAAATCATCTACGACTAGATTATGGAATGTTTCAGTAAGACAAGATTTAATAAGTTAACGTAACTTTAAAAGTGAATGCGACAATTTTCTTCGTTCCTATATTATCTGATTACTATGTTTAAACCATTATCAGATTAAGTGTAGTTAATGTTTAAACCATTATCAAATTAAGTGTAGTTAAAATATGTTGCTTAGGTACAATGTTCAACTAGAAACAAGATGGAACCCTTTTTGTAAAAAAAAAAAACATTTTTACAACTTAAGTCCACTCAACAACTTAATAAACGTTAAAAAGCCGCAGACTGTCCCTTCCACGAAATCAAAACAGATCGATCGCGTCGCACATAAGCGTTCCCTCAAATTGCTATTATGTACCTTACATAGGGGTGCAAAGCCTAGGTCCCCTCCTCTCAAATAAGTTGCACGATGTCCGCTGTTATTAAACCTTCAAAGGGATTCGATATTATGCATCCGAAATTAAAAGCTAGACTATACATCTGTGCTAATCGCGCGTCTGTCCAAGGGTTGAATTTAAAAAAAAAAAGAAAAAAGGTTGATTTGGTTCATTAACATTAAGCTTACATAAGATTACAACTAGAATCAAATTAAAACAAAAACACACAAAAACAAATTATTAAAACGTCGATTAGAACCAAATAGGTCCACGCTCAGTATACGGCTGGGACGGCCAGTTCATTCAGTTTTTCCGCTAGGGCGGCGGGGTTCATCGAAGGGCACGTGGATACTAAACCGTAAACCTATGCAGGTAATGCTCGTTGCATGTGGTTCGTCAATTTTGTTCATCAAGCGCCCTGGCGGTGCCTGCGGAGGGCGCACCTTTCTTTCGGATATTATTTCGATACATTCGATATCTTGCCAAATAAGTCGCATGCGTTTCTGTAACACATATTTGTGTTTACAAAAATATGGAAAGCATTAGAAAAGCATTCGGCTATTAAGAAGGTAAGTTAGAAGAAAAGAGTGTTAAAGAAACCTCAAACAACAATTTCCACCAAATATTTTAAGACCAACAGCAATGATGTTAAAAACATAGATATATGCAAAATATTACGTTAAATTATAATTATTGTAAAAATATTTTTCATCTATTTCGTTGTCCAAATAAATGAATAGCGCTTTGCTCTGATATGAAATGAAATGAAATAAATTGAAATGAAATAAATTTATTCTGCAAATAGATTTTTTTTTAAATACTTTTACACGTCAATCTTTTTTTTCCCTACCAGCACTTCGACGTCAATGGCCTGTTGAGGAAAGAAGTGCCGCAAGAAACTCAACAGTTTTGCCTTTTTTCAAAAAAAAAAAATATTACAAAAATTCAAAAATTTAACATCACAATAATAATTTAAGTCACAATAAATAATAATGTCAATACAAAGGATCATGTCAATACAAATAACAATACAAAGGCGCAGGCAGAGGATACAAAGGCGCAGGCAGAGTACATGTGCTAGGAAGCAACTTAATGTGTCCACAAATTTTTATCATTAAAATAATCTTCTATTTTATAATAGCCTTTCTTCATAAGGCATTCTTTAATTTTTAATTTAAATTTATGTACAGGCAAGTCAATAAAAGTTTGTGGCAACATATTAAACATTTTTATACTTAATCCTACAAATGAGTTACAAGTTTTACTGAGTCTGAGGCTTGGAACGGCAAGCTTATGTTTATTTCTTGTGTTAAAACTATGACATTCCGATTTTTTTTTTAGAAAATCATAGTTTTTGCGTACATACATGATACAGTCGAATATGTACTGTGATGCTACGGTTAGAATATTAATTTCCTTAAAGAGTTCCTTCAGTGAGTCACGTGGTTTAAGCTTATATATGGCGCAAATTGCTCGTTTCTGAAGCACAAAAATAGCTTGTATATCGGCAGCGGTGCCCCATAACAAAATGCCATACGACATTACACTGTGAAAGTAGCTGAAATAAACCAACCTCGCCGTTTCAACGTCTGTAAGATGTCTTATTTTTCTGACTGCATATGCATCCGAGCTTAATCTTCCTCCCAGAGCAGCGATATGGGCACCCCATTGCAGCTTAGAATCCATGGTGATCCCAAGGAAGACAGTAGACTCAATTACATCTATGGGTTCACCATTTACAGTAATGCACGTCGTATTGACCTGTCTTACATTAGGCAGTGTAAACTTGACACATTTTGTTTTCTTTGAGTTTAATAAAAGATTGTTTGTTGAAAACCAATGGAGTACTTGGGAAAGAGCATTATTTACGTCGTCGAAAACTTCTTTACCGCGGTCAATTTTAAAAATTAACGAGGTGTCATCAGCAAATAATACTATTTCACATAAGTCTTTAGTGAAGTAAGGCAAGTCATTAATATAGATTAAAAACAGCAATGGGCCCAATATTGAACCCTGGGGCACGCCCATTTGGAGAGGCGCGCCAATTGAGGTAGTACCATTTATATCTACTTTTTGTATTCGATCAGAAAGATATGACTTTATAAGGCAAAGTGAATTATCCGAAACACCATAATGCTTCAACTTTTCTAACAAAATCTGATGATCTACCCAATCAAATGCTTTAGACAAATCGCAAAAGATACCTAATGCATCCTGTTTGTTCTCCCAAGCATCAAATATATGTTTAAGAAGTGCAACACCGGCATCAGTGGTGCATTTGTTTTTAGTAAAACCAAACTGGTTACTATGTAGTAATTTGTTTTCGTTAAAATGAAATAGAAGCTGATGAAAAATAATTTTTTCAAATATTTTACTCATCGCAGGTAGGATAGAAATTGGTCTGAAGTTAGAGGGATCACTCTTATCACCTGCTTTAAAAAGAGGGATAATTTTGCTATTTTTCATTAGATTTGGGAACTGACCTGCATCAATACATTGGTTAAAAATAAAAGCTAAATGAGGTGAAACTGTATCTATAATTGATTTGAGGAGGTCAGTTGAAATACCCCATAAATCTTTAGTTTTTTTAATGTTCAGTTCTTTAAAGGTTTTAATTATATCATCAGAAGTTATGTGCTTGAATTTAAAAGATGTTTTGCACTCATCGACACTCGATGCTAGCAAAGTTTTGGCTAGACATGTGCTTGATTTTAATTGACTTGTTGCAATAATGGCTGCACTAGAAAAGAATGATTCAAATGCATTTGCTGTATCCTTGTCAGTTTTAACTATTTCATTATTTACTTTTAAACAAAATTCTCGATCTTGCGCTTTCACTTTGCAAGTCTCCTTACCAATAATATTCCAAGTAGTTTTTATTTTATTCTTGGAATTAATTATTTTATTACATAAGAACAAAGACTTAGCCATAATACAGACTTTTTTAAATAACTTAGAATAGGCTTTAACGTACTCTATGATTTTTGGATCATTAGAGTAAGCTTTTATACCATACAATTCATAAAGCCTATTTCTACTTTTATAAATACCAGGTGTTGCCCAGTCACTAAATTTACTTTTAAAATTATTTACTTTAATGGTCTTGGCAGTGAATGTGGAATCATATTCATTTTTAATCAATTCAAATAAACTTTCATACAAATCATTAATTCTGTCGTTGTCATTTATAGTCAAAAGACCTATTTTATTTTCTATTTTACACTTGAACCTATTCATTCTCCTTTCAGTAACTGGTCTGCAAGTAATGTGTAATGAGTTAGAAGCATGATGGTGCTCAAACCCCACAAATTGCCCAGTGTGATCAGATTGTAAATTATTTATAATTGACTTATTCGCGATGTTGCAATTTTCATAGAAAATATTATCTAAGCAGGTGGCTGTAGTAGCAGTTATTCTTGTAGGTTCTGAGAAAAGCGGTAACAAGTTAAATGATTTAAAAAGATTTAGAAACCTTTCTGTGTTTTGGGACTTATCTAAAATATTAATATTAAAATCACCGCATACAACCACCTATAGATAGATAGATAGAAAGATAGATAGAAAAGCGATGTTGACTACAAATAGCAAAAATAACTTACTAAGAAAACCGGTATTACACAAAATCACATACTTTGATATAATCTCAAGTAGCTGGAGCACTTGAGTTGCGGAAATGGGAATGCGTCCTGAAAGTTACTTCCTACGTTAGCTTAATTTCCCTCCTTATTTTAAACCTGTCTGTGCTCAATTTTTGAGTTTAAAACATCGCCTACCTTATGTCAATACCTAAGGTACCAACTAGTATTTGATAATATAAAGTTATAATAAAATCGGCCTAAATATATTTTCGTAAAAATTCTATTATAAGTACTAAGATATTTTATTATATTGCCAATATATTGCCTTAAAAAAATTAGTCATTTATAGGTCACCACGGATATCACTGCGACGTATAAGCAAACAGTGTTGACGGTTATGATCGATAAATTAATAATTAAGTCAGCGTAAGTGCATCGTGGGAACAAATGCAAGCCGCAAGTTACGTTAATAACTATTTATAATCTGTGCCGCAAGCGACCGCCTCATCTAATTATTGGCAGGGTTGGAATGCAAAAAAGGTCTCTCTCAATTACTTTTTGGTACAAAGATTTAGCAGTAACGAGTGCTATGCATTTACACCGGAAAACTATACACTATTCTTTTATTATTATTTTTATAGTAGTGGTTGCAGTGGCTGCAACAGTAGGTCACATTTTAGTGCAACCGGCCGCGCCAGGGGATTTAAATGCCGAGTCTGAACGAAAAAAATGTGACTTGTTTTGAAAGTTTACAGTCACAGTCCATAATCAGAGATCCTACAATCATCATCATCCCAGCGTATTTCCGATTGCATCCAGTATGGAGCTCAGGGTCCGCTTCGACTATGATCCTAGATTCGACAAGCCTGGTTATTACATGGAGCGATTGCCATCTGCAAGGACCCTTACAAGGAAAACCAGACCTACTTGGAACATAGCCGGGATCAACGGCTTGACGTGCCTTCCGAAGCACGGAATCATCATTTTTTTCAGACATTCAGGTGATTCAAGCATTTTTATTTCTCTGTTAGACAGAGCAAGAGAAGTAAAGACGGATTAATTTGGATTATATAGAAATTTTAAGTTATTGAGATATTGATTTAATTGCCATTCGCGAATGGATACGAAGTGGCGAGTAAAGAACTTATATTGAGAGAAAGTGTATTAGTATTTATTTTTATTTTATTTATTTATTTCATAAGATACTAAGGAAGTAAAGAAATGTGGTGTGTGTGGTGTGGAGATACAGAATGAGATATAATGAGTGGAGATACAATTAAAGTAGAATATAAATACTAATATTGAGAGGCTTAGAAGTTACCAGCATTGTACTCTTTTAGTGTACTGACAATATTCTGGCATAAATTTGTGAAGGAGGCTAAGCAATGTCCTAACCAAACTGGAAACAATCACACAGTGATGCTCCCCGCGGGATTCGAACCCACGACCTCCGGGTTTTAGAGTCCAAAGCACTAACCACTGTACCACGGGGGCAGTATCAGAGATCCTATAATGTGCTCATCTAATCATCTTTTTAATGAAGCAACTGTTTTACAATATAATACGATAAAAAGGAAAAAAAATTAAAAAACTGCGGCACGGCGTGTTTTGTATGAGAACTAACGACCGTCCGGTCGCGGTGCGGCAAACGCGCGGCTACCGTACCGCAGCCGTCCGACACAAAACGTCTAATTTGAAAGAGCCCTTAAAGTTTTATACATAGAGATCTAAAATAAAAAGTTTAGTTTCTGTTATCTGTGGTTTTATAAAATTCAAAAGGAAAGGATGTCGCCGCTGAATATTAATTAGTTGAGTGTTCAAAGACTTGGAACTGTTTGTTTAACACTATCGAGCCGAGTCGTTAGGTTAGTCTGGCGCGGTTCAAACGATAAATACTTTATATTCGCCATTAGTCGGCAAAGCCGCTAACTTAACCCGACACACTTTCAGCTTACGTCGTAGCTATTAAGTACCCTGCATTCGTAGAACTTCTGTCTAATTCGAGAAATCGATAGTCTTTTGTATTTCTCTTTGTGTTTGTATGCATGATAGGTATCGATTATACCCAAATATGTGATTTTATTGTTTCGAGAAGTAATTGGGACCACTTTGCAAATGAATAAAATGTTTACTATGCAGAAAGCTTTCTCATATTGATAAGAATAAATACTATTAACATATTCCACATAAAAATGGTTACCTATTTTAATTCCGAATGTTTTTAGTACGAATTTCATTAAACCGAAATCATTTGGTCACATTTTTGTTTTCCATATTTTCATTTTACTGAAAAAACTATTGACATATAGCTGATAATACAATTTTCCAATGATCATTTTTTTAAAATCTATAAGTTTTTAAATCTTACTCAACCTTTGATAAATATACGTATTTTAGACGATTTAGTTTCCATAAAATCGTTTTCTATACATATAATCAAAAGACAAATTCTAATAATTCAAGTTAAGCATGCATTGTTTCTGTCACGGCTCCGGCGCTGCGGGGCTCCGGCGGTCCCACGCGAGCTTTTCGTCGCAGATGGTTTTCGCCCACCACCGCATCTTCGGCTTGCTGGCCGGCTCAGCCGGCCAGCCTCAGCCGCGGCGGTGGCCGTCAAAACCACCTGCTCCTCAGCTCGCGGGCCGCCTCGCCCCTCCGCGCCTACGCGGGCTTGAATAACACTCTAGGGGTAGGGCAGACAAGACTACGTGGAGTCGGTTTTGCAGCGTTTCGCTTCTGTCAATACATTTTGTAGCACAAAATTAAGCACCAAACCAATTGTAACCCAATGTCCTTAACCTTTAAATAAAATCTTTTTTTACAGATACTTTGATATTTTAATACATCTAGAATTTAAAAATATTGTAAGCAATACAACTGTAAAAAGAAAAAAAGGGGTTATGAAAGTCGGCTATTAGTTTTTCTGGAAAATGAAACATATGTAAAATAAATTTATTACAGCTACGTACTACGTAGCTACGTACATTTTAGTTAATTCATCATTTTACACGTTGACCTAATTTAACCTCATTTCAATCAAACCAGTTCGCATTAAGCCATCAAGAGCGCCGCGCGTACTCATTTAGCATTAATTTAATCGTTTTTGTATCAAGTGTTTTTCATCTCCAAATATAATCTCTTTATACCAGATCAAATCTTATCATTTATCAATCTCGGTTTAAAACCCGAACATGGTCCTTCGAGTCTACCGAAAAAGGCGGGACCTCTAAAACGCGTAACTAAATTCGTGTCTTTGTTCCGCTTCGGACCCTATCGAAAAAGTGCACGTCACCAGTGCATACCACGTGAGCGTTGCAGTGCAATCAAGGCATTTGTGACACATCACCATCATCAAATCAAGGGCGTGTCATCAAGAAACGCGTCCTGTTCAGTGGCAGCAAGGCACTGGATCATCATCAGTCATCATCAGGGGCCAAGAGTTCGTTAGTAAGCCCCACCATCATCAACTTCAAGAAGCAGCGTCTATCAAGTAAGACCAGTCCTTTTTTATTTTTTCAATCATCATGTCTACGTTAGAAGACATTTTGGCTACTCAAAAACAAATAGCCACAGCCATAGAACAAGTGTGGACTAATTTCAACAAGGATAGTGCACACCGAAAGACACCGGACTATCTTCAGCGACGTATTGATATTCTAGATAAATATTGGCAAGAGTATGAATATAATCATTCTAGGTTATCAGAGTTCGGTGAAGAATGTCAGCGTTCGGCAAGCAGTGATTATTCAAAGGTAAGGGAGAGATACGGTTCAATTAGGGCAAGTCTGGCAAACTACAATCAAGAGTCTGCACTAGACAGCAGGCCTGGAACTCCACTTTTAAAGCCTCCAATGTTCAATCCACCCCCTCAGGGTACGGTTGGTCAGCAACAGCAAACGCCACAGGGTAGTGGTGGTCCAACACCAGCTCAAACATCATCCAGAGGTATTACTAGCAAGACTGAGGACATGCTCAAAAAACAACAGAGCAATTTCAAGGCTTTCCATCGCACTGTGATCAATTTAGACGTGAGTACTATATCCGAAAAGTGGGAACTCGATGACGTACTACGCACGGTCCAGGCCCGATGGGCCGCCATCGATTCTTTACATTGGGAGTTGGATAGCGAGCTGGAGGGGTCAAACGAGGTATATGAACAATCATTTTCTAATTACGAAAAAGAATACACAAGAATCAAGAAAAGCATCAATTCAAGAATATGGTCTTTGGCTCACAGGGAAAGGTCTACTCCGCAGATGGAAATTCCTACCTTCAACGGCAGCTATAGTAGCTGGACCTCCTTCAAAGATCTGTTTACCGAAATTATACATAACAACGTTTCAATCTCGCCTGCTCAAAAGATGCAGTATCTGAAAACCAAGGTCAGAGGCGAGGCTGAAAGGCTGATTCAGCACTTATCAGTGAGTTCTGAAAATTATCACACCTGCTGGGATATTTTGAACCAGAGGTATAATAACAAAAAACTTTTATTCACCACGCAAATCCATATTCTATTAAATATCCCCACTGTACAACACCAGTCTGTTAACCACATCAAGCGATTGCATGACACAACTCTAGAGTGTCTCAATGCCATCAAAAATCTCGGGGTCGACATCACCACCTGGGATCCTTTGGTCGTGCATTTACTATCCCAAAAGTTAGACATGGATTCTTATTCAGACTACGTTGAATCATTTAAAAAACCAAGAGAATTGCCAGTTCTGAAAGAGTTTTTAGACTTTTTAGAGATGAAATTTACTACTCTAGAATCTTCGCGTAGAAAGCAAGACAATCCCACGCTAAAAAATCAAGCAGCAAGCCAGGGAGTTAATCAAGGAAGTAAATATCAGAATAACAACCAGTTTCATAAATCAGTGTTAAACAAGAATTCCTTTTCGTCTAGCATGATTACCCAAACGCCAAAAGCCAAGAACGGGGATACCCCCACAAGTGTGAGATACAGATGTTTCCATTGCAAAAGTAATGATCATGGAATTTATTTTTGTCAAAAATTCTTAGCATTGTCATCTTATAACAAGCGCAAAATTTTATCAAGTTTAAATCTGTGTCTAAATTGCCTTAATTATCATCCGGGTAAATCATGCCTATCAAATAATCGTTGTCGTGAATGCAATAAAGATCACAATACTTTATTGCATGAAGCGTTTACGCAATCGAGCAAAGCAGCAGCGGAAACGGCAAACGAGGGCGCTAGCCGTGCAAGTGGCGTAAATGCTAACTCGGGGAAACAAATCATAAGTAGTTCACACGTGTCGCTACCGCAAGAACCGATGGAAATACTGTTGCCAACCGCTATAATCAAGGTAAAATCAGCGGATGGCTCGAATCATACAATGCGAGCTCTTCTTGATCAGGGATCACAAATATCTCTTATTACAGAGCATGCAGCCCAGTTTTTGAGATTGTCAAGGAAACGATGCGCAGGAGTCATTTCAGGTGTTGGTGATAAAGAGAGCAGTTGCAAAGGGATGATAAATATCCAATGCATGTCTACCACTAACGATTTCACCTTCGAAACTGATGTATTGGTCATGAAAAGCTTAATAAAGAACTTACCAAGTTGTTCTTTCCCTAAGCCAGATTGGTCGTACCTAGATAACATAAAACTAGCTGATCCTGAATTTTATGTTAATCGTCCAGTAGACGTACTCTTAGGAGCTGATGTATACTCCATGATCCTGCTGGATGGTATTTGTAGAACGGAACCATCAATGCCTATCGCTCAGCACACGCAGTTGGGTTGGATATTGAGTGGCAACGTAAAATCATTCCAATGCAACGTTGTACTTCATAACCTCGACGACATCCAACAATTTTGGGATATTGAGGGTATTTCTGAACCAAAGGGTATATCGTCAGAAGACCAGCATTGCATTGACTTTTATAAGACTACCACGATCAGAAAAGAGGATGGCAAGTATCAAGTTAAATTGCCGTTAAAACCAAATTACCAAGAAAATTTGGGTGAATCAAAACATAAAGCTATAGGACAATTTTACTCTCTAGAACAAAAATTAAATAAACAACCAGAGATTGCGCAAGATTATAAGTCATTCATAAATAACTACTTATCGCTCGGTCATATGAAACTAGCAAGCGCTGTCAGTAATTCGATACCACAGTGTCATTTACCTCACCATTGTGTTACGCGACAAGACTCTACGACTACAAAACTGCGCGTAGTTTTTAACGCGTCGGCTAAAACATCGAGTGGCTATAGTTTGAATGACGTAATGTATCGAGGTCCTAATTTACAACAGGACCTTCAGTCTCTCATCATCAAATGGCGTCAATACAAATACGCGTTTACTGCGGACATAGAAAAAATGTTTTTACAAATATGGCTAAATGAAACTGATCAGCAGTTGCAAAAAATCATTTGGAGAGATCATCCTTCACAAAAATTGAAGGTCTACCAATTGGCAACCGTGTCGTTTGGACAGAAAGCGTCGCCTTTCTTAGCTATGATGACTCTGAAGCAGTTGGCTAATGATGAGAGAGATAACTACCCAAACAGCTCGGCCCCCAGGGTCCTGGAGGAGTGTTTCTACATGGATGATCTTCTCCATTCACAGGATTCTATCCCAGAAGCCAAATAGTTACAAGATGATTTGATCGCTTTATTAAAATCAGGGGGATTTAATCTACGCAAATGGAAATCAAATGTACCAGAATTAATACCAACCGAGCAAGAAAACAATCAGGATATTTTCGATTTCAAACAAGCGGAATCAACTAAAACTCTCGGTCTAGGGTGGAATCCCAGATCAGACCATTTTACTTTTCAACCTAAAATAGACAACAACAAGCCAAAGTCCCTAACAAAAAGAATCCTTTTATCAGATATTTCTAAATTGTTCGACCCATTGGGCTGGTTAGCACCAGTGACCACAAAATTAAAAATTCTCTTTCAAGACACTTGGAAAACAAATATTCAGTGGGACGATCAGGTACCGACAGAGATCAATGAGGAATGGATGAAAATCAAGTCTGAAATCCATTTAATCAGCGGTTATCAAGTGCCCCGATGGCTAGGAATAGTACGTAAAGTTCAAGTGGAGCTTCACGGATTCTCTGATGCGAGTACTAAAGCCTATGCCTGTGTCATTTATTGTCGAATTAACCAGGAAAATAGACAATCAATAACGTTAGTGGCTGCAAAGTCAAAGCTTGTTCCTTTGAACAGAGTTGTCTCGCTGCCTCGGCTCGAACTGTGTGGAGCAGAGCTGTTATCTAAATTAATGGCAAAAATCAAATCATGCCTCAGCGACCATAATATCATGATATATGGCTGGGTGGACTCAATGGCCGTCTTAGGCTGGCTCCAGGGTGACCCAGAGCGATGGAAGCCATTTGTTGCAAATCGTGTAAAAGGAATCATCGCTGTAATGCCATCAGACTGCTGGCGTTACGTTAAATCTAAAGATAACCCTGCTGATTGCGCCACAAGAGGACTAACAGCATCCCAATTGAAGGAACACTCGCTCTGGTGGAAATCCCCTGAATGGCTTCCCACATTTCAACCTAAGAGTGAGGAAAATACCATCGTCTATACCACTGACCAAGAAATCAGAAAAACAAAGTTATGCAACGCTTCGCAATCATCAAATAGTATTGTGAAAGAATTGCTTATAAAACATAGCTCCTTTTCAAAGTGTACAAAGATTTTAGGATGGGTCAGGCGATTCATCACAAGAAACAACAAGAACAATTATTTGTCAAATCAAGAACTCCGTGAATCAAGAGATTATATCATAAAAGAAATTCAACAAGAAGAATTTAATGATGAAATACTTTGTTTAAAATCAGGAAAAAGTATTTCAAACCAGAGCAAACTCCTCATGTTCAACCCAAAACTGGATGAGAACGGCATCTTACGAGTCGGCGGCAGGCTGGAACATGCCAATTTAGACATGGAAACAAAACACCCCGCCATCATTCCCTCTAAGACAAGATTGGCCGACCTACTAATAGATGAATCACATGAAATCACTTTTCATGGAGGACCGCGCTTAACAATATCCTTTTTAAGGAGGAAATATTGGTTAATCGGCGGCATCAGAGCTACCAAGAAACGCCTTCGCGATTGCGTTAAATGTAGAAGACAGAATCCTGAATTACAAACCCAATTGATGGGAGACTTACCGGCAGCCCGTGCTAACCCGTCCCGCCCTTTCTATCGGTCAGGATTGGATTACACGGGCCATGTCATGATCAAAGCGAACAAAGGTAGAGGCATCAAGACCACAAAAGGCTACATAGCGTTGTTTATATGCATGGCAACCAAAGCCGTACATATTGAACTAGTTTCCGACCTTACCGCTTCAGCATTTCTGTCTGCCTTGCGACGCATGGCCGCTCGAAGAGGAGTCCCAGGGCATATTTATAGCGATCAAGGCCGTAACTTCATTGGTGCAAACAAAATACTGCAAGAAGAGTATCAAACAATCCAAAACACGATAGATCAAGCGTTATTATCAGATATAGCAAGCATGGGGATCACCTGGCATTTCAACGCCCCATCCTGGGCGTCAGCCGGTGGATTATGGGAAAGGGCCATAAAAAGCCTAAAACACCACCTTAAGAGAGTGATTGGTGAACAGATGCTCACCTTCGAGGAGTACAGCACCATCCTTAGCCAAGTAGAAGGATGTTTAAATTCAAGACCGTTATGTCCACTATCAGAAGACCCTAACGACTTAGATGTCCTAACACCTGCTCATTTCTTAGCAAGTGGGCCTACTTTGACCATATTCGAGACAGAAACAGATATGAGAACTAGGTGGTATCTGACCCAAAAAATATACAAAGACATCTGGGACAGATGGTCTAACGAATACCTTACTTCACTGTCAGCCAGAAGTAAGTGGAAAAAACCACAACGCAGCATCAAAGAGAACGACGTTGTGGCAATCAGAGACGAAAACTTGCCCCCGGGAAAGTGGCCCCTAGGGCGCGTTATAGAGCTTCACCCCGGGAGCGACGGCTACGTCAGAGTTGTCACGCTCAAAACCAAAAATGGAACTATGCAGCGTCCAATTGTTAAGCTTTCTATTTTACCAGTGCACGAAAAAGAAGCTATACCAGACAACCAGACACAAGACATTGATCAAAAAGACCAAGAGCCAAAACCAAGTAAATCACCTACCAAAACGAAAAAATACAGTTTTATATCATTAGCTACAGCATTGTTATTGTTTTTCATGACCATTTTATCTCCAGTGCAATGCTCGTATAACATTAGACCGCTACAAAACAGTAGCCTTTATTTCGATAGCATTACGAACATGCATTTAATTCGAGACGACTGGCGCCTAGTTGTCTATTATGACACACGTCCATACCAAGACGGTAACACGACACTAAATAAATATTTACAATATCTTAATCACCTGTGCTTGAGTTTAAATGAACAATTACATTGTCGGGAGATAATATTACAAGTACAGCACGAGTTCTCAGAACTGCAATATTATAATAAAATATTAATGCAACAGCAACCTGATACTACGCGCACGCGCCGCCGTCGTCGTGGTCTCATAGACGGCGTGGGTAGTATTGCAAACACACTGTTTGGTGTATTAGATCAAAACTTTGCAGAGAAGTATGAACACGACATAGACTTAATAAGAACCAACCAGAAACATTTGGCTTCCTTATGGAAAAACCAGACCTCGGTTGTTGAAGCTGAATTTAATCTATTAAAACGCACAGAAAATGTCATGGATAAACATCATAAGATAATAAACAAGAAAATTAATAAGTTGGAAAGTGCCATGAATCAAGCATATCTCTCAATTCAAAATATCTCGCTGGACAATGAATTTCTTAGTACCGCCATGATGGCCAACAACCTATTACACAGTCTACAAAATATTCAACAAACATTGTTAGACACAATTACTAATATTTACAACGGCAAGTTTAATTTTCACCTGTTGACCCCTGACCAGTTGACTCATGAACTTAATATTATAGCAGGACAACTCCCCAAGGACTTATCACTACCAGTTGTTAATTATAATTTTGTTGAAATATATAATTTACTACATGTGCGGGCTCGATTTACTGACAATTATATTATATTCGAGATCAAGATTCCGCTTATCAGCAGAGACATGTTCGAAATCGTTAAACCAATACCGATTCCCTATTCCTCTGCAGACCACTTTCAGAAAAATATAGTACCTATTTCTGAGTATCTGGCTATTAGTCTTAGAAAAGATACATTCGTACCACTTTCTGGAACAGACTTTGAAAAGTGTATGCGCAGAAATTCCGAAATAATGTTATGTCATCTTAACAAGCCTATTTATAATTTGAAAGAAGATCAAAACCTTTGTGAGAGAACTCGGAAAACAAGCATTTGCCGAGTCGTTAACAATCTATGCCATAATAAATGGACTGAATTACACAAAATAAATACCTACCTATATTATTGTTGCGACCAGTGTCAATTGAAGTTGCTATGTGAAGATCAAATTACCTTAGTGCAATTGACCGGCGCCGGCCTATTTAATGTCGATCAAGGTTGCATTATCAAATCAGATGATTTCTGGGTATATTCCCACAAAGAGGAAAGTAGCAAAATGAGGATCAGCTCAAAAATATCAGCTCCAGAGATTTCGCCAATTAACCGTATCATTAATATCTCCCTACCACAGCAAGAAGTCTCATCGAGCAATAACGAACCTGATAACCTAACATATCATCTACAAGAGATCAAACAGCAAATTGATCTCATGAAGCGCAGTGAACCTCTAGCGGAAAGCGTTTCATATCATGATGTCCACCATTACGCGGCGATATACGTTTTGTTGGCGGTGGTGGTGGGAGCAGCAGCTGCGTTGGCCTGGCGGCGCTGCCGCCGGCCGGCGGAGCCCTCCGCAGCGACGGCGCCCGCGGGTCCAGCGGTTCCGCAGGCAGTAGCTCGTCCTAGTGCTAGTGTACAGTGTAGTGGACACAATATGGGCAATGAGTGTAGTGTAATTGAATTAAGTGAGTTACCTAAACAAAGTGTGCGCGTGTTAAAGCAAAATAGAGGCACGTCGCCCGTGCTACGTTCTGTGTTTAATATACCCGAAGCAAGTGATTAGATTTAAGTCAAAATGCCCGATCACCTTGTCAATTCATTGGGATATTAACAAAAAAAAGATTCATTGCATGTTAAATTTAGTAAACATTGTTTTATCATCTTGTTATTAGATAAGATCATGAGCTTTCTTCATCTAATCCCGCATCCTCACTTTCCCGCCCGGGAATATGTACGAGCTACGTACATTTTAGTTAATTCATCATTTTACACGTTGACCTAATTTAACCTCATTTCAATCAAACCAGTTCGCATTAAGCCATCAAGAGCGCCGCGCGTACTCATTTAGCATTAATTTAATCGTTTTTGTATCAAGTGTTTTTCATCTCCAAATATAATCTCTTTATACCAGATCAAATCTTATCATTTATCAATCATTTATCAATCTCGGTTTAAAACCCGAACATACAATATTATGTCAAAAAATATATCTGCGATTCAAATCTGTGTTATAGAGTTTTCGATTTTTTAAAATTCGAACATTAAAGTTTCGAAAATAAGATAGGTTACCCATAAAAATTAAATTACTGTTAAATCACAGGTTTGAAGAAACCAATGCATTTTATTTTCAGTGCAAATTATTCAATACACTTTTCCGCGCAAGTTTGTGGAAGTTGAATTGTACAGTCAACTGCGATCATACCCAAGTAAGCGAGCGAATAGGAGACGCAATATCTACGACACAATACGAAAGCAAATCAAATCTCAATTTCTATTGAAGTGTTTCTCAACGCGGGTAGTGCTGCCCATCAACAGGTCGGCAACAGGTGGAAATATTCCGAGGAGCTTTATCTCATTCCTTCTCACTGTGTCATCCTACTAATCCTACTAGTAATATTATAAATGCGAAAGTCTGGATGTTTAGATGTTTGTTTGTTCCTCAATCACGACTAAACACCTAAACGGATTTATCCTACTTAATCCTACTAATAATTAAATGCGAAAGTCTAGATGTTTGTTTCCCAATCACGACTAAACGGCTAAACGGATTTAGATGAAATTTGGCACACGTATAGTTCATAACCCGGATTAGGACATAGGCTATAAAATTCCTACGGGATACGTCTCATTCCCGCGGGAATAAAAATTTTGAAACTACTGAACCGATTTGAATAATTCTTTCACTGTTGGAAAGCTACACTATCCCCGGTGAACGTAGGGTACTTTTGATCCCGGAAATGTGGGGGGAAAGGGGGAATATTAAAAAAAGAGATCACGCGCGGGTGAAACCGCGGGCGAAAGGCTAGACTCTTCTTTATGGAAAAGACTCCAGAAGGATATTAGCAATTGGTCTGATTACTTATCAGAAATAGGTATCAGACGTCGTCATAATACTCGTATACTGCGTATTTGTACGAACATCATGTACGGTCAATACCTTGCAGATCATTGCGTATAAGTCATAATTAAGTAAATATTAATAAAAACATGCTAACCGTGAATAGCACGGAACACGACTTAATAATATTTTATACTAACCAAGATGGCGCTCACACCTACGGCCCCCTTGATGGTAAGTACCGTCAGCAATGGACGCTTGATACAACCGAGGCTTCCCTCGCACAACTAAACCTACATAATTCGGGAATTAATCTCCATTCTACTACGCAGAATCGCAAATAAACCAATCGCATCGATATCCGACAAAATAAATAAATATCACGACATTTTTGTTGAAAAGGGATCGCAATTGCCACATCATACTAAGTCAGATACAAAGAAATGCACTCGATCAAGTCGGGTACCGGACGCTGCCAAGCAACGTAACAAATAAGAAAAGGGCGCCGTGTTTGTCGCCGGGTACCTATCTCTTGCTATTTATAGCCCGACCATTAAAATAAAAAATCTCCCCATATTGCGGAAAAATATTGGATCTAATTTCTTCAAGTGGCAACAATCCTTTCCATTCCTTATTGCTGTCTGTCAAAGTGTGATGTCAATTGTCAACCGTGCTTTGTTACTATTGGATATTGTAAGTTATTTGTGAGTATAACCATAGCAACCAAGTGTTACTATAACCATAGGCAATGTGGCGCCTCCAGAACAGGTGTTTTATTTTCTTGGTCAGGCTATACTAGTGTTTAAGCCAATATTTCGACGGCAGCTGAGTTTCTGATGGACATGACCTGCAAATTAACTACCGCTCCGAATTGACCAGGGCAAACGCGGGTCATATAAATATTGCATTTATATGACCCGCGTTTGCCCTGGTCAATAACATAAACTGCGACGTGGGCTCTAACCGACGTGATACTTGTAAGCAGGTCTCACCGATTATGACAGCCTGGGTGAGACACAAACTACAAACTCATTTCCTTTAAATCTTATCTTTGAAATAGAAAACTATGTTATGAAAAAGTCACCCTTCAGCATGAAAATGAAAGTTACAGAGAGGGTATCTATCGCGTTTTTAATAACGTGTTTCATAAAATTACCATCAGGAAACAATGTTTCATACATAACTGCCAACAGTCCCGTTAGATAAGACGACTGCTTAATTAAATCTTCCCGCTGTCATCTTTGAGTTATCAACACAAACTTGTTGATACAATATAGCGACGGAGCGTCTCTGTTAATAACTTTAAAAGTTCCTTTGTACACTTAAGCGGTACTTACTTGTGCAGTCTTTTTATTGTGTCTGGAAGACAGCTCGATGAAGTAATTTGCCTTAAAGTTAGTTTAGACTTCAAGCGAACTTATGACAAGCCGAAGCGTACATAGGTGGTCTTCAGAGAATATTGCAACCGCATTCGTAAGAGAAGACTGGCAAAGATTAAGGGATTTTCTCTCATGGTTATTTTTTCTGAAAGGCATCATATTGGAACTGTAATATTTTGCGATGAGGCGACTGCTTTTTAAGCACGGATGAATCGACGGCCACGGTCCGGATTAATACTATATTCAGGAGTGACATGATTGGCGTACTTTACGAGTAAAAGAAGTTTGCTGCCACTCAGCAGTGAATGGCGATGGATTAAAAAAACCTACTAATGTCTCACTGGAGTTCTATAGGCTTTTATAGTCTAAAATATAAACATTTTTTAACACTGTGGTTTGATTTGGTGGGTGACCAAATGAGTGTCGGTGATAAAGTTAAGTGTTTTAAAAAAAATAAAGAACAGCTTTTGCTTGAACAGAAGTAGTTACTAGACAGACGGACGGACTGGCGGTCAGCATAATGTCTTGAAGTCCGTAACCCTAAAAGTGTACTGAAGGGTGTTTATCTGTTGTCTACAGGTTTTACCCAGTTGCGGACTAGATGACGCTATGCGGAAAATGTCCCGTGATATTTTATCGCAGGGTATTTAATTACATATTCTCGATCTGGCACCTAGTACCCCAGGCTCGGCCAATATTTAACGACGTATAAGCCACTGAGACAATCAAATAAAAGCATATTAAAGATATAATTATACAGTTAAAGGGATATTTATTAGAGCCGAATACGGCGAAGGAATAGAAATGAATTTTAGTATTATTTGTATGAAATCCTATGTAACCTAGTATACTTGACAGCGTCGAATTGTCCGAATCGGATGAATTAAAATGTCTAGAATTCGTCAGATGAAGTTATGAATATCAGAGCAGAGGCATGAATGAGTGAAGTCTTAACTGAAGACAGTGTAGGTTGAGAAGTCCAACCGATCAAATCGATCGTTGCTATTTTACTTCTCCTACATTCAATTCACTCTCTTTTTTATGGACTCCTTCCCGCGTATGTTTCATTCTCATAAGTTAGATTTATACTCATTACTTCAAATGTGACTTTAACGTAAAAGCCAACAGTATGTAAAATTGGAAACGTTTATTTCAACGCCGCGGATTTCTTCGGCGCAGTCGAATCCGATGCGTTCGCTCTTCGACATATTCACATGCAAGCTACACATTGCATTATCACATCGCTACATTGCCAGTACAAATACAACATAAAAGAAATAAAGCTAAGCGCACATACATAACATAGACATTGCATTCGCAGGATACCCAAAGGCTTCAAATCAAATTTTAAGTATGATTAAATCATAAGTGAAGTGTTCTTCAAGGAAATAGGCCGGGCCACTTACCATCAGATGACAGCGAGCCTACCAAATTAAAACAGTTACCAATCAATAATATTGATTTACTTTCAAAGATCATGGCAGCATTTAGATTCTTCACATTTGTTTTATTTTAACAGTGTCAGAACTATTTACTTAAATTAGTCGTGTTTCCTTTGTCCAATTAAAATTACTATCCTTGGACATTATTCATCTTGTTATACCCCAAACTAAGTCAGCTATGCTTAGTACTATGGGTGCCATACAACTGATAAATATTGTTTATATATCTATTTTCTAAAAACATATAATACACATAGAAACATCCAAATCGATAACAACAGACATGTTCATGCACACAAATATTTGTAACGTCCGGGGATCGAACCGGTGACCTCTGGTTTAATAGCAGTTTTTCATAACATTTTTTTATAACGAATCATTCGCAATGCATTTTCTTCGACATGTTTTTAATCGCAAAGCCAAAAGAAAAACAAAATAACACAAAAAGGGGAATAATTAATCCTTACTTCAGTCCTGTCAGATAATAATAATAAATAATAAATATCTCTGGAAATTACTCACACAGCGCCATCTAGCCCCAAACTTAGCAAAGCTTGCCTACTATGGGTGCTAGACAACGGATAAACATTAAATAATATACTTTTTTTTGTAAATACATACATATTATACATATGTAGAAACACCCAGACCGATACAAACAAACAAGATCATGCACACAAATGTTTGTACCATGCGGGCAACGAAATATCGTTGCGTGCGGGGGTTCGATCCCGCGACCTTTGGTGTAGTAGCCGACTTCTCAACCATTACACTGACCAAACGGCTCGTCAAAAGATCAGAGTCATTTATTCAATTATGACAAATCTCCCAAAATCAATATCTCAATAACTTGAAATTTCTACATAATCGAAAATACTCCGTCTTTACGTCTCTTGCTCTGTCTAACAGAGGAAAAAAATCACATGATGATTGATCTGTGACTAATGCTATGTTGCTCTAGTTTTCCGGACCAATTACTCATCCAGCCATCTTAAGCATAAAGGAAAATCCCTATCGTAGTTAGTTATATCTCACCCACACTGAAATAGTTACCAATAACTAATCGGCACAATTAAACAAATATCAGAGGCTCGAAGATCAAATGAGCCTACAGTCAGGCAGCACATTTAGCGACGCTTCCTGATGAAGTGTCCCTCAATGGAATAGGCCGCAGTGACCGCTTACCATCAGGTAGGCTGCGTGTCTCTCTGCCAACTGACGTGGTATAAAAAAAAAATAATGCAATGCCCCTTGCATTAGGGGTCATTATTTTTAATAATATCTTGATTTACCAACATCTTATTAAAGTATTTTTTTCCATATTGAGCTTTAGCGACGAGGGCATTGCCATTTAATAATTAAACGATTATCTCCCTTCATCGGAAAATTTTTGTAATATGATATTTTTCATGTGTTCTTTGGCGCCGGTGACAAAAGATCTTCTCTAACAGGTGTGTATATAATAACATATTATTTTTCCAATAATAACACGTTACGAAGACGACAATGTTAACCAGGCTAACATCACACGAACCTAACAAATACCACCACCATAGTCTAGGTTATACTAGGGGACGCGAATGCATGGGGTGCCAGATCGTCTAAACCAGGGGTTCCCAAAGTGGGCGATAACGCCCCCTTGTGGGCGCTGCAGGCCTAAAGGGGGGCGGTATGAGACCCAAAAATCCAGAAATCTCTGCTAATATAGCTCGCAACAATTAAAATGGGGGCGCTAAAAAATAATTTGTTCTCAGAGTGGGCAGTAGACAAAATAAGTTTGGGAACCCCTGGTCTAAACGAATGATGAAATAAAACGTTCCGTGCGTTTTCGTGGGATGCCCTAAACGAGGGCCAGACCCCTCCCGTCTGGAGCTCCAATAAACATATCGATAAGCTGTGATACATTCCGGTTAAGGTGAGGGCAGACGAAAGACTATTGTCCGCTGAGGACTCAACGCTCACGTGCGCGGTCATTTGTCCGCTAAACTTCAAGCGAACACAATGTTGTGCTATTAAAGATCGGCTATGTTTAATTATAAAAAGGATCATTTCAATTTCGCTAAATAAAATTGTATTATCCTACATATTTCCATCGTAAATAGTTGTACTCGCGTGCAAGTATCCCGTGTGCTTTGATGTTCCTTAGCAAGTTAGTTCTATTTTCGCGAACCCTCGCGTACGGTACTGTACGGTCCGGAGATCCGAACATCCGGGTGGCCCCGTATTGCCCGGCTTTGTTTCAGTTGTGAAAGTTTTATTTTCACGGACAAAACGTCCCGCGGACAAAAGTCTGCACTGGCCCTAACACCGTCGCAAACTTTCCACGACGTTGCCTACGAAACATCAAAACATGTCGACTTTAATCATTGTTTGAGGCTTTAACACTTTACTTCACACAAAATTTTAAGCTGTTACTTGCTCGTTTATTAAATTGTATTCGTGTAAACAAAAACGAAACTTACGAAATAAACAAAGTTTGGGAAATGTATGAAATTTTAGCTTACTGTTCACCGTTAACGTTATTAAAAGACGACTTTCTTAATTAAACCAGACCATTATGATAGTTGCATAGAGCCATTTTTTGCGGCTTCTGTTTGAGACAAGTCATCTCATAAATATACCAACGTAGGTACATAATTATGTTATACGTGTGTAAAAAAATGTTATAATTTAGCGTGACACTTCTTTAACAATTAAGCTTTTACAAGAATTTTTATTTATTTGCGCGCTAGTATTCAGTGTAGTGGCTCTTAAGGCAATGCTTTATGACCGCCTGCCAAGTGCAGTTGTTCACCACAAACCGCAAAACGTACTTCAATGCAATCAATCAACCCCCGTGCCAAACTTGTGGCTTTCATGTTAAACTTTGATGTTGTGGCTAATGTCCTACCTACTTCAGTATATAAATTAGTAGACTAATAATCAGAAATAAACCAAAATCAATTTGAGAATCGGTTAAAGAATGTAAACGGCGTATAAAGTTATTTTAATGGTAGACAGAACCAATGCCCCTTGTTCAATGAATATTACAATTATTACTTGACTCTCTGGAAACAGATACAAACACCAAAAAATACCAAACAAATACCCACCACCTGAAAAAATCACCAAAGCGACAGATAGTAACAGCCTACAATTTATAAGTAATATAAAAGTGACAAGGACTACAACCAACCATCGTTTTCAAATATTTGACTTTATTAGACATTGTATATTATTATACCAGAAAACAATTAACATGTCTTGTATAGGCTTTGGACAAGTTACACTTTTCCTGTTATAATAAATTTACCACTAAACAGTTAATTTAAAAATTATAAAAATAATGTAAATTACAGTCGTCGCAATTTATAAATCCGCTTTGGCAGCTCTCAGCACCATGAAATTAAACTTAAGTCAATGGCAAGAAGGCTGACGTATTCTATAAGGCAATAGCATATTAGACGCAAGTTATGAATCTTATTTGTCTGCGGTAAGACCCATGTTCCATGACACTTACACCCAAGTATTCTTTCTTTTGACAGTTCTTACTTAAAGAACAAGTTTATTGTATAAAAACAGTTATATAAGTAATGTCTTATACTCAAGTAATACTTTGACTCGTCTAAAAATACGAGTGCGAGAGCTGTCAAAACGGACCTATTAGATTGTGACGACTTCAGCCATTGTAAATACCCTTATGTAAAACAGAAGTTGTAAGCTTGCCTGCGTTGGTTGTCGTCCTTATCGGTATACCTGGAGTCACTGACCTGGCTTGACGGGTTGTCCCATAGCGCCCATGTGGGGTTGAGTGCTGGAGTACAGCTGCGTGGCGTACGGCGACGCAGCGGCGGCCACCACCGGCCCGATGCACCCTTCCGGACCCACTTCAAACAAATGTTAGTTACTTAGACCAGTTCCACCACTGACAGATCTCTCTCTTGGTGGTCTCTCATGTCTGAGGATCGTAGACGGTCTCAGGCTTGGAGCGGATGATCTGACTTCAATGGTTTCTCTCTATCGCGTCTCTTACTGATAAACAAGGTCGTGATACTTTATCTGCTTGACAACAGATGTGAGAACAATGGTGATGACTTTTTTTCAATTGATGACAGACATAAGTTATGAAAAAATATCAACTTATCTGTCATTGGTAAAACTAGATACAGCTATAATTCTAGGAAAGGGGTCCTGGAGTGATCATAATAATGTTTCTATTTTCGCAACTTTTTCGTGTCTGTAGTCTAAACGGCCAGACTACAGACACGAAAAATTTCATGGCATTCATAAAACAAAGTTCTCTTACACAAGAACGGGGAATGGAACTAAGCTTGCAAGCAAAACAAACATTTTAACTTGAGCGTTTTACTTGAGCGCAGGAAGACGCAAGGAGTGTCTAGTTTCATGATTGTATTATATTAAGGTGCTTTAATTTCACAATATCGTACAGTAGATCAGTTATTTTGCAATCCAAAGTCGAAAAACGGTTTATTACGTAAAGTTGTAACATAACAAAGGGTAAAAAAACTGCCGGGCGAATGCCTCCCCTTCTGCTTTTAATACATGCCCACGTTTCTACAAAAAGAAGTAAAATCCCACCAAAAACATTCTGTAAAAAACTAGCCAAGTCTCGATGGAGCTGTTTATCTCTAAAAAGTAATGAAATCTAGACATAGTCGTGCCAAGTCTTGAGCCCTTACCGCAATTTCTTTATTATTATAGTTAATGTTGTGTGACTTGGCCGTTGAACATTCTTTATACGTTAGTTGGTACAAGTCAATTTTGTTTACACGTAATGTTATCTGTTGTAACTACCTATGTTTGTATCTTCCAGTATGGGCTATTGCCCATCAGCGCCATTGCAGTGCAGCGGTATCGCCGCGCCGCCGCGGTACCGCTGCATTAGTCCCCCTTGGATTTATATTATGGAGCCTTGCATACGACGCCGCAGCGGCGGCGCAGCGAGCATGCATACCGGGGCAGCGAAAAAACGCTGCCGCTGCAGCGTAATGCGAAAACGCCCCAAAGAGAGCTTGACGAGTTATTATTTATTTCTTCAGCAATATGATTTAGTAATAAAATACCTAAATCCAAGCCGACATAGCAACAAAGGAAACTTTCCAATAAGTTTTTATTTAACCGAAGCCAACCAAAGTCAACTTCTCGAGGAGGTTAGCAAAACTGAGCTTCATCGTTTAAGTTGCCACGTGAAAGTGTAAAATAGATTTTTTTAATTGAAAAAGAAAATTTCATGGGATTCTTAAAACAAAGTTCTCTTACACAAGAACGGGGACATGGAACTGAGCTTGCAAGCAAAACAAATATTTTTTTTTTTTAGAATATTCGCAATAAATAAATTTTTAACATTGCAACAATTATGTCGTTATAAGTGGATTGAATTTTACTTTAGCGCAGGAAGACGCAAGGAGCGTCTAGTTTCATGATTGGGTTGCTTTGATTTCACAATATCGTACAGTGGATCAGTCATTCTTATTTTGCAATCCAAAGTCGAAAAACGGATTACGTAAAGTCGTAAGTTCGTAACATATCAAAGAGTATAAAAACTGTTTCGTCAATTGGTGCCGAAACGAATTTAAGAATGAACGAAGAAATAAAACGAAATGTAGAATATTTTTTGAAAATAAGTCGCCATGACACGTTTAGTAATATTTTATTTATCGAAGAACAATTATCTTGTAAGTAGGTTATAAAAAGCAATTTGATTCTCTAATATCTTTTGAAGTGGGCGCCATAAACTTAAATGTTCCAAACAGATACCTACAAAGCGTTGAATTTCATCGCGATAAAAGGCTGCAGGACAAAGTAAAATCGGCGCCAAGCGGATTGATAGGTATTCTATACACCGTAATATTTGCCTCGGCCTGTCAAGTACAATGTCTGTCTGCGCCGAGGGGGGCGACGACGGTCCGCCTCCTGGGTAAGGACCCTGACGAATTTAACTAGTGCTTTCAACATATTTATACACCTTCTTTTTATTCTTAACTAGCGGGCGCCCGCGGTTTCACCCGCGTGGTTCCCGTTCCCGTGGGAATTGATCAATCAATCAATTCAATTTTTCTCGCCGTAAAAACCATCCTTGAACTCCAACGAACATTTTAAAAAAATTTTGGCCGAATTGTTCCAGGCGTTGTTGAGTTATGCGCTTACCAACACATTTTGCGATTCATTTTTATATTATAGAAGATTAGCATTATTAGCCCTAGCCGCCCGCGCTTTCATCTTGGGGTTTCGTCGTTTGACCCCGGTCCCTGAATACACCGCGCTTTCATAGTCTTTATGCGGTTGAAATAAGGACTATAACACCGCAATGTTTTCAGGAACCGGGGTCAAACGACGAAACCCCCCTTCACCCGCGCGTAATTTCTTTTTTCAAATATGCCACATTTCCCCCACATTTCAGCGATCAAAAGTACCCTATGTTTGGGGATAGTATAGCTTACCAACAGTGAAAGAATTATTCAAATCGGTTCAGTAGTTTCGGAGCCTATTCAATACAACAAACAAACAATCAAATCTTTAATATCAGTTGGCAGACCGGCACGCATCCCACCTGATGGTAAGCGGTCACTGCCACTTATGCCAATGAGGGACACTATAACAGAATGCGTCGCTCAATGTCTATATACTGTCTAATGTGATAGGAATCCACAGACTCCTTTGATCTTCGAGGCTTAGATTGCAAGTCTACTGCCTTCCATTCAACATAAATATTACCGGAACACAGCAAACCAACCGTCGTAGCCGTCCTAGTACGAATAAAAAGAGTCGGTTTCCATTTCACTGTTTTATTCTGCACCTTTCATTAAATGTTTAATTAAAAATCAGATTACAAGACTAACAGCCAGTTGCAGAAACGGACTTTAAATTTTAATGTCTTCTTTAAATTAATGGACTCATTAGTGTTAAAGAGACCTTAACTAATGGAACTTTTAAGGAATGCTTTGTGCAACTGGGTGTCAGTCTTTCTATGATAGAGTACCTAATACTGATCCTAGCAAATCTGTTTAAAAGCAAGTAATCTTGGAACGGATAATGATTGAAAATAAAGCATTTGCATTATTTTACGCGGGCATAAAGCAACCGTGATGAATATTAATAATATAAAATACGTGTAATCAGATGTATTATTAACACATTACTATATGTCCGTCTATTGATCTGATTTGCCTAATGGATATCTATACTAATAATATAAAGAGGAAAGATTTCCTTGTTTGTTTGTATTGAATAGGCTCCGAAAGTACTGAACCGATTAATAATTCTTTCACTGTTGGAAAGCTACACTATCCCCAATGAACATAGGGTATTTTTGATCGCGGATATGTGGGAGAAAGGGGGTGATATTTGAAAAAAGAAGTTACGCTCGGGTGAAACCGCGGGCGGAAGGCTTGACGAGTTATTTTCATTTCTTCAGCAATATAATTTAGTAAAGTAATAAAATACCTGGAGCCAAGCCGACATAACAACACAGGAAACTTTGCAATGTACCTATTTACCCGAAGCCAAAAAAAAAAAACAACTTCTCGAGGAAGTTAGCAACACTGAGCTTCATGACATTTAAGTCGCCACGTGAAAATGTGAATAATATAATAATTTTCCGTTAGTAAAATTAAAGCGATACTAAAATAGATGTGTTGCGAAATCAGTCTCCCCTCTGTTAAAAGGGTAGCCTGGCCTCATAGTCGGACCCTTACAATTAGCCGGATTATTCCGACACACGTTATAGGTAATCCTGTGTATTTGTATGGAGTGTCTGATCTGGGAGCGTCCCCAATTTGGCTAGTTACGCTAGCTACCTACAGATCTGAGTGCATGTAAATTTTGTTTTCCGATAATAGGACAGGCGGGGATGCTATAATTTCATTAAAAGTTTTATTGTATATTATTTCATATCCCTATGACTAACTAATAGGTAAAAATAACAGAGATTCGCTTTGCTGGCAAGGTAAGATTCCACATCTCTATTTATATTTCCGACTACTAATTTGACACGCTATTTGAGATGATTTTGTAATCATTAAAGTACATTCAACACAAAGATGAATTGTGATATGATATAAATAAATAATTTATTTGAATCCCCTGTACACAAACGACTTTTATTCAATGTATTGTATGTATTTAAAAAAATTCATTGTGCTACGCAAGATCTAAGGCAAACTCACTCGAATAACGTGAAGATCATAGTATATATTGAATATAGGGAGAGTAAAGATGTCCATTGACACTTTTGTAACTAAACCAGTCTAGATATTCTGTAATAAATTCATTCTGGCTCGGTCCCTGCAGAGTGACGTTATTAAGAAGTTATTGGATTGCGCTTTCACATCCAATAATTTCAAATGCAAAGCTTATTTGCCAACTGCTTTTTCGTTCCTTTCGAGCTTTCCCGGTTTGCTCTCAGGGGATGTTCGATTGCTTTCATCGCTACCGGTGAACTCCGGACGGGAATCTCAAAGTGTAATAGAGAAAATTACTAACATAAGTTACGAACATAAGATCTGTCATCATCAGATATTAAACATTTATACATATAATAGTGTTGTAACTAGCCCAAAATCGGGGTCAGCCATTATTAACCCTTTCCCCGCCACGCTTTTTTCCGAAAATGGTGCCCCACACGCCACGACCATTAAAAAAAATTCCAAAAAATTATTAGGTTATACTCAACTCATTCAGGCAAGTAAAAATACAACGTTTCTTGATCCTGTTTTTTTGTCTGATATATCAGACATTGGCGTGTTGGGCACGAAAATGGTTTGTCTGATATATCAGATATTGGCGTTGAAAGGGTTAATATGAAAATTTGAATGGCTGTTTTTGTTTTTTCCACTATTCGCTAAAAAATAATTAGTGTTTATTTATTCCGAACGTAACCCTAGTCCTAACCTGACCCGACGTGTCGTTCCTACCATAACCCGAATTGCGAAGTAGGTAGGTTTCCCTCTCCCCTTTCTAATAAAAAGAACGTATGACTGTGTCAAATCAGAGTTTAATATTAATTGTAATCACAGAATCAAGGTAGAATTCGGTTCTGCCACTCGCCGGCCGCTGCCGCGGCATGCTCGCTCCGCTCGTTCGGCTCGTGCGTTTAGTGGTCGCAGTTCTAACCTAACACAAATCTCATCAATCAATATAATATACTTGGTTAAGACTAAGTCACCCGCAAGCGAGCTAGAGCTTCGGGTTAGCTTCGGAATGAACGATCGTGTCAGGTTAGGAATAAGGTTGAGTTCGGAATAGATTTTTATTTTATTATTTTTTGAAATTCCTAACCTAACCCGCCACCGGGTTAGTGCCTTGCCACACTGGCGGTTTGCAAGCGTTTCCAACGCGGAGCGGTCGCGCAGCGAACACGCCGCGTGTCCGCGGCGGTGACGCCGCGGCTGCGCGGCGTGTTCGCCGCGGAACCGCGACGGCACCGCGACGTCAGCGTACATTCAGTAACAGAATGGATTCCGAGGAGGAATTAATATGCACACAAGAAACATAATGAATACAAAAAGACACCAAAAAAGGTGCCACAAAGGGGTCAACAGTAATGCAGTATAAATATTCGAAATCCAAAGCCAGGTCAAAACTATATCACAATCGCAGTGCATTCACAGTTTGTATTTTTCTAGGGAATGTCAAGTTAAAAACTGCTTTGTTTTGTATTTAGCATTGACGCGAGTTTGCCGTAGGTAGTAGTTGTGCTGGCCAGCATTCCTATGTGACGATCGTATTATCATGTTTAAAAAATTTCAATTTAGAAAAACAAATGCCGAGTTGTGTGGTAGGTAAATAAGTACACCAATAATTATAATCTTATAAAAATAAAAGGGGAGTCGGGACTTTGGTATGCGAGTGTACAACATGACGTCCACGCTTCTCTCCGCGGCGAACACGCCGCGCAACCGCGGCGTCACCGCCGCGGGCACGCGGCGTGTGTTTGCTGCGCGACCGCTCCGCGTTGGAAACGCTTGCAATCCGCCAGTGTGGCAAGGCACTTAGGATTTCGGGTCAGGTTCGGAATAAACCGCTGTCCACCACCAGCTCTGCCTGCGCCGGTGGACAGTGATACAACTTTTGCAAAAATGTCCCCCCTGTCACCAGAGGGTGTCATAGAGAAATTAGTATTTAGTCTGTGGTGTACATCGAAACTAACGCTCAAATCCAAAAGAAATTCTAATAGCATTTGAATCTGATAATAACATTGGCAAATGGGTGTAAAGCAATGACGTTCAATATACAACTAAACACCCAATCTCTAAGAAAAATTCCTCAAAAAACGTCCGAGCGGCGTTGACACAGATGACATTAACACATTCGTTCAAATTAACACCTTATCTCGTGGCAGTTAGTGTTTAATGTCAATTGTATACAACTAAACGGAAACTCTGCCCAATAGTTGCGTGGGCAGACTTTTGCTTCGGACAATATTTGAGCGTGAATGGGAGTCTAGTTGTATATTAAACGTCATTGGTGTAAAGGCAAGAAGGTACGGTCAACAGCACATCACGGTTAACACTTGCAGTTCGATAATAGCACTTATACCCCCGACATAAGACATACTGTACATAGTTTAATATCTGGAGTATCTATGTAATTTAGATAGTGTAAATAAGTAAACCAAAAATAAAAGGTGTCTTGGGTTAAAATAATATCCAGATATTAACTTACCGAGAGAAGCAGAGGAGCTAAGGCAGCCAGTGGTGTTGAGGCTGTCATTGGTGGAGTAGAAGTATGTGGTACCACCGACATTCTCCTGTGACAAACGATATTATTAATAAGTTTTTTTTCAATGTTGTAGTATGTAGCATTCAAATAATATGATATTTACATAAAATCTTTTTCAATTTAAATAATGTTGAATGAAATTGTAGGTTTTTGTTTGCATTATTAATTTTCAATAACTTAATGATGATTTATTAATTTTTAAATTAAAATTTTCATACCATCCCCTGTAAAAACAATTGGAGAAAATCATTCATTGAATCAAACAATAAACATTTTAGCACAATATAGAGTAATTTTAATTGTAGGAAAAAAATAAAACTAAATTGTGAAGAATTCTTTCAGCATAAATTGTTCATGAATAAATGAAAAATATTCTACTTAGAAGATGATAAAATCCAAATATTAAACATACCTGATGCACTTGTGGGTTTGACGGGATCGGCTGCAAGTTAGCAGGCGGAGAGCTCTCTGGGGACTCGGGCATGATGGTCGGGGGGCTGTAGTATGTGATCGGCACAAACTCCCCGATCATCACCTGCTGCATCGGACCAGATGGAGCTCCATTTCCAAGTTGCTAAACAGAAGAAATTAATATTTGTATCATTATTTGTATTTTTTAATGTGATAAACTGAATAACCATAATTTATTTATTTTTTTAATGTTATAAGGGACAATTATAATTACCTGGTGCTGGGTGTATATATTGTGTTGTTCTCTCTCCTCCTCCTATTCAAACAAAAAAAATACTGATAATATCTGCCTCTATCTGACTAAAGGCCAAAAAGTTAATGATACTTGATCCAAATGCATCCTAAAGAAACACAAGTTGTCTCACAAATAAAACAAAATCTCAAAACCAATTTGCTACAAACTGATTTGAGAAATAAATCTGCTAAAACTTAAAAATAACTAATATACACAATTTAATAAAAAAGAGATAATGTCACCTGTGGAATAGTAGTTGGAGATGACTCTAGACTCAGTTTTCCCATAGCTTGGTTCAGAGATCGAGTCGGTGTAGAAGTTGACCGGTTCTGAAAAATTAACTAAGTTGATATCCAAACCAAAAAAGTTTATAAACAAATAAAGTTAAAAACTTACCATGTAGGTCGCCAACTTGGATTCCTGAGGCAGGCCAGCCGGCGGGGAGTACTGCATGAACATGGCGGGATCCATGATGTTCACCTCGTAAGCCGTGCAGGAACAACTGCAAGGAGAGGACATATTATGCTGACTAAGACGAGTGCTCGCGGCGGCGCGGCCTGGCCAAGTACCGCGTCGGTCCACAGACCGACGGCTATTAGCGCGCTGTACATCTACCTACCTGTGTATTTACCACTTCAACTGCTCATTCTCTCTGACCACCCATCATTTCTACCTACAACGACAGATAACGGATCACGACATTTCTTCACATACAATAAATGCAACATTTGATGCAATTCGTCGACCCAATCAAATCATGGCTAAAAGATGTTAGGTACCCGAATAATAAATGTTCTATGTCGAATTAGTTCATTCAAGTAATCACAGGTCTTCGCTCGGTAAATAACATTAAAATACGGGTATCCAGAGGACACCAAGAAAATAGACACGAAGACAAATACAATTTACACACAAAGTAAATTTTACTACACGACGTCAATACGATACAATTTTACGCTAGTGTGAATGACGGTTGACGCAACCATAGACTAAAATATAATCCTACAGAATTAAAGAGTGCTTTCATTGCATGTCTTTTCGAAATTGTTTTGAACAATACAATTTTGTATTCTTATGTTATTATGATATGACGTCATTACATTAGGGGAAAATATAATCGGATACACATTGTTTATTTAAAAAAATATATATAGGATAGGATTTTATAGGATGACGTGCAAAGAAACCGTGTTTATCGTCAACATTTTTAGAAATAAAATTTAAACCTAGAGGATTCCTTCAATTATAAGAATCCATTAAAATTATTTCCTCAACAAGAATTATAACAAGACTTGTTGATGCAAATCACGGAACAGAGATTTCTCTGTTCCGTGATGCAAATGCAAATATTATATTAAATCCTGTGCGGGCTTACCGCACAGTCTCCCACGGGGCTGCCTGCGCCTTAGCAGGCACAATCCCGTGGGAGTTCGATGCCCTGGTTCTGGCCCAGGTGCATCGAATCCGGGTGGCGGCAAGGATGCGGGGGGGAACGACCCAGCCTGGAGGAGGTGGAGCTGGGTCGTGTTCAGGCCAGGGAAGAGGCCCTGGCCAAATGGACGGAGGCTCTCCAAGCCCCAAGTGCCGGCCACTGGACGATTGAGGCCATTCGTCCGGTGTTGAGGGAGTGGGTGGAACGCCGGCACGGCTGCCTCACCTACCGGCTGTCGCAGGTTCTGTCCGCACACGGAAGTTTCGGACATTACCTGTACCGTGTCCCCCGTCGGGAGGAGACGCCGCAGTGTCATCACTGCGACGCTCCCGACGACACGGCCGAGCACACACTTATTGAGTGCCCGGCCTGGCGACACGAGCGCCGCGATCTTATCGCGGCGCTAGGCGGTGGACGCCTCTCGTTGGCGACCATGGTTCGTGCCATGGTGGCCAACAGGAGAGCGTGGGAGGCGGCCGCCTCCTTCTGCGAGCAAGTAATGTCGCAGAAGGAGGCAGCGGAGCGGGAGCGCGAGGAGGACCCCCTCGCTGCTCCCCTCCGGCGTAGACGGCCAGGCCGGAGAAGGCGAGCTCACTTAGCACGCTTTCTCCGGCCTGAGGGTTGACCTGCGGGCGGGGGTAGCCCCTCAACGCCCGCATTGCACAGGTCACTCGAGCCAAGTCTGAGGGTCACCTAGTTTCTCGGGTGGCCCTCCCTAGGCGCCACCCTGACTTGAGGCCTCTCAAGTCGGGGTACCCGGGGATGGGCTGGTCAATAGCCATAAGGCTAGCACCGGCTCGTCCTAATCGGGTGTGAAGGAGAAACCGGGGGAGTTTAGTGGGTAGTGGAAATTTCAGTCTTGAGTCCCACACACGGCCGCGGGTCTAGCTAGCCTGCGGTTATGGTGCATAAATGCATTCTCCTCCGAGAAAAAAAAAAAAAATATTATATTAAATAGTCTATTTTTTTAAGGAATTGAATCTAGAATTTTCAATAAAAATGGAGGGATAGTATGATGGGATTTGCCCTGCAGACTAGGATACTTTGTCATGCTCATGCTCACGGAGATATAATGTAAAAGTAAATTAGTATTATCGTGTTTTTGTCCCACACTGCAGGACAAAGGCAAGTTACCTTTTCAATGATGGTACTGGACTGGACTGACAGTCGTGGTGATTAAACCAGTGTCAGTCTGACACTGGTTTAATCACCACGCCAAATTAATTAATGCGGATTGGTGATCACAACCTTTTAGCTCTACTCGGAAATTTATTTAACCCAGATCATCGAGGCGTTCTGCCAAAGGAAGTCATATTTTAATTTTCAAAAACAATTTTAATAATGATAATGACTATCCATCCTGACCTGACTAGTGGCTGTAATGCTCTTTGGTCCTCTATTCCCTTCGTTGCCTTTCGTTCGTGTTGCAATTGCATGTAATGTATCACCCACCACGGAATAGAAAGATAGTTTTTTTGTATCACATTTTAAGTGTAAACATTGAATTATAAATTAAACTTTCAATTTACCTATTATCGGTTAGTCACAGGGGGTATAATAGCAGTGATTTAAGCGTAAATCACTAAGATATCTGTCAGTTGGCGTGACTGCTGGAATGCCAACATTTTTGGTGTAACTGTCAACTGTCAAAGGCTACGCTGAATGAGCTGTAATTTTGTTGCTTTCGGTTCGTAAAGTGCATAGATTAACTTCTATGGTAAAGTGGAAAAGTGTGTAATTTCTTTGTTATTTCATTGCTATTGATAAGAAAATAACTGTGTAAGTTTCAAACATTAAATCGCTCAATCTCAAGGGTATTGATATTAACTGTGACACTGAATTTGGCCAAAGGATTTACGTTTCTTTCATCTGACTTACGAAGTCATTATACCTACGTACGTCGTAAATCTAATAAATTCCTATTGGGATAAGTTGATTACAGGTACGTATTTACGTAGTTGTTGCATCAGTATGTCATGTTTGCGTTGCTTTGTTAATTGAGCTTCATTAGCTATTTTAGTGTGCAGTTTTCCTAATCGTTGTTTATTGTCGGAAGGATGGAGACTTCGTATCAAGGAGGCGTAACACAGGACGACAATGCTGGGAACTTCCAGAGGCTCTCCCAGACCATCGCCAGTAACATCAAGAAGATATCACAAAATGGTTAGTCATACTTCGACACTGAAACAATTACGTTGGAAACTGTTATCGCCATCGCGCCCACACGTTATCTGTTAAAAAATGCAAGTTCATGTATGTGTCTTTTGTGTACTTGTTTGTTTATTAACTTATCTTGTGAGGTAGATTAACTCTGCTCGGACAATAAAACCATTTCTACTATGGTATATCTTCTATTTCCTTCTATTTTCAGAAACCTTACAGTTCTACCATATGTACATGACAATATTATCAACCACAACAACAAATAATTCATAAGATTAAATGAATTCTTAACAAACAATATGTTGCTTGTTTGTTGTAATTTTAATTTGTATGCCGCAAGGGTACGACATATTGAAACCTCATGTTCATTTATCAACCCTGTACACATGTTTCGAACAAATAAATACATCTTTATCTTTATCTTTATCTTATCTTATGACAATGGTTCTCAAATCTAAATGATCAGACATGTTCAGACAAGTCTGGACTCTGGACATTATTTTATTCTTGAACTCAATCTGATAGAAAATCTTTCTGTATTTCAGTCAGTCCTCATTTTAGGGGTCAAAGCATTCGCTTAGCTTTCCAAAAATGTTGCTGCCAGTTTTTTTTCGCTGTGTTTTCAGGCAGGCAAATACATCTGAAATATGAATGTTCTCTATTCTAATAGAATTTAATTTTATTACAGATCAGATAAATGTGTAATAAAGTGGGTCAAATAGTCCAGTTTTACATATTATTATGTTTGGTCCACAGAGGAAGAAAAAGACACTATTCCTCTGGACCAAAAAGATGATGATGATCCTTTTCTTTTAATTTTGATTGGAAGAAATTACTACTATTGATGTGATGATGTGGTCTTAGTGAACATTTTGTTACAGTATCCTCAATGTCAAAGATGGTCAACCAGCTGCAGACTCCACAGGACTCGCAGGAGCTTAGGAACCAACTGTAAGTGTTGTACTCAATATTTATTTCAAATATTATAGTCTGCAACATGAGGAAAATATGTTCTTTTCCCACAAACAAAAAAGTGTTTGAATAGTCTGGCTCTGCCCATCACAAATGCGTACTAATTTTACATAAACTTTATAATATAGTCAATTATTGGCCAAACTCTTATCAGCATATGCATTTCATTAACATTATCAACTTACACCCTAATATTTGATGGGTTATTTCTGCACCAAACAATATATAATGATATCTGTATGTATAGAACTATTGGCAAATCAGATTGCTATTGATACTAATTTTTAAATTATGGATTTGCTATTTAATAATAATTTACAATTTTTTGTTACCAGATTTGGTTAACCGCTGAAGTTAGCTTCTAGCTGAAATTCAACTAAAACAAATTGTATTATTATCTCCTAAATATATGCAGTGCTGTAGTTATTTGCTCTTGCGATTAAAAAAAAAACCACTACAGGTATTGCGAATGTATAAAGTGGCTGTGGTTAATTTAGTCTTTCTATTAAATAAACCCATTTAATTTATAAACAAGAAAACATCCTGATAAGAGGAATTTGAAACTAGTCATGAAAACTGCACTCTGAAAAAACCACAAATTAAGGATATTGATGGCAACAGGCCAACAATAGTCTTTTCTATTCAGAAACAAACACTTAACCAGGAATAATCGTTTATTGGGTTTGCCCATAGAGAAATAACAAGGTATTTAGTCTGTGGGTTTGCCTTATTATAGGCTTATCCAAACTCTGAAAAGTCTCAAAAAGTTCTACCACCAATTAAGTCCAAGTTGAGACTTTGTCTACAGATGGCAACTCTAGAGAGCCTGGGGTTGATCCCCAATTTGGATAGATACAATTCAATCTCTGCATGTTGGCTAATTTACTTTGTCTTGTTGTTCAACGATTGTGTCAGAATGTTGTCCTACTCAACTGTGTGAGTATGGGAATAAGTGCAGCTGTGCTAACAGGGTCGCTGATATATTGTAATTAGTCCATCGAGATTAGCCGCTCTAGTCATAATTCGACTAAGAATTAATGTTAAAAGCAAGGATGTCTTGTTATTTGAATCACATCCAGAAGCCACTTATAGGCTGAAGTGGCCAGTTCATGACAATTCACCACAACTGTTACCAAGTGATTAAATGTAAGGCATTATCTATGCTCATTGTGCACAAGTGCATAAATTCTCAGTGCGAAATGCTTATGTGAATTAATAACAGCAATTGAAGTAGTTGCATTTAACAATGAGAAATATCCTGATTCGACTGCGAATTTTATTTACGGTACTTCGTTAGGTATGCGTCATAGTCAACGGTATGTGATTAGATCTATGGTCTATTTCATTGATGGGCACTAATCAGGGGCATCGCTGAATATGCTATATACGTAGCGTTTAATTGAGTAGGTCCTTGCGGTAGCAGACCGGCGCGGGAGGAGTTAGGGGTCACATTTTTTATGTGTAAGTTGAGCAGTCATACAAAAAGAGAGTAAAAAGCACTGGACTGAAATTACAGGGCATTTGACGCAAAAACGCCCCCCTGCTGCCCTGCTTCAATACTTTTGTTTTGCTAGCGTTACCGTTTCTTATCGAAAGTACCGTCTTCTTCCCAGTTGCTTTTTAATACCTTCTTTATGCAGACAAAAATGAAAATCACACTGAATAGACCTTGACGTTTAGTCGTCAATGTAAAATGGTTTGACAAAAAAGAAGTCATGCTTGATTGGCGGTAGTTCCTGACTTTTGTTGCTGGTGTTTACTTCTAGTGAACTGAATGAAGAATGAATCCAAACGGCATTCTTGTATCACCTAGGTTACCTAGGTATAAAATGGAGTCTGATAAAATGAATGATTTTCTTTGCGACTAGGCAGTTTACAGTCTTATGGAGGGGTACATCAACATCTGTTTTCAGCAAACTTTAAATGATGATTTGCATGGCGAAATGTTATTTATATTTATTGATACTTGGGCGACTTTATTTGATTTTTGAAGTTTTGTTTTATTTGATAGTAGATAGTATTGTATAAAATATAATAATTAATTTAGGGGATATATTTCAGAATAAAGAAAATATATTTTTTTTAATATGAGTTTTCATTTCTATCTTTACCTACCGGGTTATAAAGCTCACGTTCATAATTCTTCTAACTACTATAACCTGAATCAATAAAGTTGTTTTTACCTTCGCGCGATGTCACAGAAAACTGGTCACTCGAGAATTCCCAATTGTTATGCAATATCACCAGCTGATTTGGTCTTCGCTGTGGATATATAAATCTAGAAATGGAGTTTTGAAAATATATAACAGCTTGTAAGCTGTGTAATGTAGTGTCCTTGAATAGGCCGCTTACCATCAAGTACAATTCCTTGCCTGCCAAACAGTATGTTGTCTAGTGAAGACCACTATTGTAAAAATGGAATGAATAGTTCGTCAGTGGGCCATTAATACGCTGATGCTTCCAGGCGACAGATCCAGAACTACACGCAGAAGCTGGCGAAGGACACGTCGGCGCTGCTGATGGAGCTGATGCGGCTGCCCGTGGACCAGACCGCCAACAAGCTGACGCGCGACCGCCTCAGCGACGAGTACATGGCCACGCTCAACGCGTTCCAGGTAACTGCCACAAGTTCCAGGTAACGGCCACACGTTCCAGGTAACTGATCAGTTTGGTATACCGATCTCGTCTCTTTCGAAGCGAACTTCAGACGGCGACAGGGTTGGCGCTGAATCTAAAACCGCTCGAGCTATCTAGAGCCAGCAAGTGCAGCCCCAAAAGGAAGAGAATGCACAGGGACAAAAAATAGAGAGTTGTAGAACTTGTAAGGAGCTAAGCATAAGCGCGGTGGAGTGCAAGAGTGCCTAGCACTTGCATTATACGCGCGCATCTCGCAATTCGGCTAATAAATTCGACGGCGGCTTTCAACCGAAAGGTTGGTTTAGCCATGAGTGGTTGGTGGAATTTGCCCTGCAAGGACTGCTGGCGCGCTGTCACCAAGGGCAGTTCAGCAGTCAGATGCAGATGTACAAGTTTGTACTTACAAAATAAAACTATTAGAAATGTTTATGACTGACAAATGTGGGGCACCCATACAACATGATGTGCTTAGCTTTAAGCGTTGTTTGAATAATGTTCAGGGGAAAATATTAATTTTTTTATAATCAATAGTTGTAGGTTATATTAGGGCATTTTTGCAACGATTCTATAACTAAAGTTAAATATTTCCGGGAGTTTCGGCTGTGCGGTAAAACCAGTTTATTAACAAACGCACGTATGCTTCAAATAAAATTTATCGATTTGCAGATCTTTATGCTTTTTTTAAATAATTAAATGGGTTTTTATGGACGTCGATAAACGAAAATAGTACTAATTGGATAAAATATAAAGGCGGATACTAGAAGTTGAATGAAAAAGCGCGAAGGTCGCCTGCTACAGTTATTAAATTATATGAATAACTGTATCGATTCAGACATTATTGATACAATGTTTTAATGTCAGCCGTAGAGCTCTATATGACTTATGAAGTCGTCAACGAAACTAAATCCAGATAACATTGGAGTAGCCAAATCGGTTATGCTAAGGTTTCATTCTCTTAATTTTTAGAAATATGCTATTATGAATGGCATTAAATTGCATATGAGAAGCCAGTTCAGGCGCGGTCGCAGCCTGAAATTTTGGAGGGGGTCACTCCTTTTTTCCTTTTTTTTTGGATGAGAATGCGTTTTTGTACCATAACCGCAGGCTAGCTAAACCTGCGGCCGTGTGTGAGACTCGAGACTAAGCGTCCACTACCCACTAAACTCCCCAGCCAGCCTTGTGGCTATTGACTAGCCCGGGTCACTCACTACCTCAGAAACTCAAAAAAAGGAAACCTATGGAAATGTTACAAAATCATATACAGGGTGGAATTTTGTAATGCCACCTGAAGGGGAAGTACTCTTAATACTGAAGATAGAAAGTTTTACTCAAAGAAAACATTCCTTTATTTTTCAAAAGAAAAAAAAACTGCATTCAAAGATTTTTGAAAACTCGCTTGCAGCATTTTTGTAATACCACCTGAAGGGGAAGTACTCTTAATACTGTAGATAGAAAATTTTACTCAAAGAAAACATTCCTTTATTTTTGAAAAGAAAGAAAACTGCATTCAAAGATTTTTTAAAATCCGCTTGCCGCACCCGGTAATTGAACCGACTAAAATCTGTAAAAGTTGTACCCTGGACTTTTATTGCATCGATCGTTAGGGTCAATTATAAGGATGAAATCTCTCTAACAAACTTCATTAATTTAATGAAAGGAAAGCAATCAAAAAAGTGCTTTAACTTGACCCATTGAATCAATAATTTAGGATTTCATTGTTTTCCTTTCATTTAATTTATGAAGTTTGTTGGAGAGATTTCATCCTTGTAATTAACTCTAATGATCAATGCAATAAAAGTACAGGGTGCAACTTTTACAGATTTTAGTTGGTTCGATTACCGGGTGCGGTAAGCGGATTTTCAAAAATCTTTGAATGCAGTTTTCTTTCTTTTTAAAAATAAATGTTTTCTTTGAGTAAAATTTTCTATCTACAGTATTAAGAGTACTTCCCCTTCAGGTGGCATTACAAAATTCCACCCAGTATAATTAATAATTATACTTATGGAATTACCACCATTCACCACATTATTTGGCAAATTTTTGAGATTTTTCAATTTGACCTTAGATTTTGGGGGGGGGGGTCATGTCCCCTGGGCTGTGACCCCCCCCCCCCCTTCGGACCGCGCCTGAGCCAGTTGCTCAGGAAATTATTAAAAAAAACAAGTACCTTTTTCAACTTTTAATACTACTAATTTTAACTTATCTCCATTTTCCTGTAAATTACGAAAATGGTTGTGTCATTACTATTTAAACGTATTTAAATATAATCCCCATAAGGAAGTTTATAAATATTATTGTATTAAGAGTCAGCTCCAAGCTTAAAAGAATTATCTTATGATCTGAGCATTTAAACAATTATATAAATGATTTTCAAGATATTATGATAAGTAAATAAAATCAATATTAGGCAACATTACCTACATTGATCTGACCGCAAAGTCAATAGCTAAGCACTAGTGTTCTGGGTAGTTGGAACAACGTCGGTGTCACAATTAGATATACTTAATACTTTAATACAAATGAACATCCAGACTAAGCGCAAACAATAATATTCATCACAGAAAAATTTGTCCTCTGGTGCATTGCGCAAGATCACTACCAAATGGGCCGTTGGGTTAGATATTGTTCGTCATATTCCTTTTTAGTTAAGCCAACAATTACGTCAATGGAGAGGCCAAAACGCCTAAATATCGAATCACAGTTTCAAAAATTGCCAAAAATCGTTCACTATTCTCAAAAAGGATCCATATATCCATATATGGAGAGAGAGAGATTTTTGAGAAAATTGAGCGATTAGTGTAAATTCTTGAAACTGTGATTTGTTAATCGGGCTTTTGGCGTCTCCATTGACGTAATAATCATTGCACAACTGCAAATAGTTTTCTATCTATAAGACGCTAAAGTGACCATGTTTGTATGAAAAAAGCCCAGTGGCCAGGTTTTATTGCCGGTGAGTGTAGAAACACCTAGACCGATACAAACAAAAATGTTCATGCACACAAATGTTTGTACCGTGCGGGGATCGAACCCGCGACCTCTGGTGTAAAAGCCGACTTTTCGACCATTACACCAAATGGCTCGTCAAAAATATTCATATAGTCCACGTTTTAATATATTCCCTTTATTTCTTTGACAGACGACACAGCGGTCCGCAGCGCAGAAGACCAAAGAGGATGTGAAGAAAGTAAAAGCGCAGTCCGTCCACATCGGCGACCCCTTCGCTATGGGCAGTGAGTGTACGGATCTAGCGATCCTTGGACATTACAAGATTAAAAATACAATATTTACCCGTACATGTTGGCTTCAGGGATGCACTTTTATTGTGCTTTATCTATTTGTTCCATAACACAGTTAAAAGATATCTTAAAGTTAAATCAAGATAGAATATGTCGAATATTTAAAAAGAGGCAAACAAACTTACCATCAGGTGTACGATCTGCTCGTCTTGTTACACATAGCAATAATAAAAAAAAAACAAGACCCTACGGCGTAGCACAGTCTTAGGCAAGAGTGCCACCTGATGGTAAATGATCACATTTCTATGGTCACATCCTCACATATATGGGGGATGGCGGTATGGAAAAGGGAAAAGAAAGGGAAAAGGGCGGGGCCTTCGGATGTCAAACACCAAACACAGCGTTATAGCGAAGCTACTACTTAGTCGGTCTTCTAGTCGGAGTGTGGTACTTCTCGGGTCGAAACAGGCCTATTTCGGTCTGCAGCATGGCTAGTAGTTGTAGTAGATATATATACTCTTTATTGCGCAATATTATCAAAGAAAAATATGTTACATAATTGAATACAATTATATTCATTTGAAAAGACGGAAAAGTGAACTTACTCGTATATTCAGGCTTCTTTTTAATTATAACAAAATGACTGGCATATCTCCTTTGCCTTTCAAATTTCGCGGCAATGCACGGTGGTCCCGTTTCTTAAGAAGGGCGGTCATTCGCGTTTCGGGTCGGATTAAAACTAAAATAGTTACTTTTTACCCAATAACTTCTTGTTTTAAGGTTCTTGGACTATTAACAAGTAAAAATATATATATAATTTCAATATAAAAGATAGATATTTTTAAAAAATAAGCATTTATCTAAAACTTAAAAATGTAGGTATATGGGTAACAAAAAAGAAATTGTTTTATTTATTTATTTCTTAAAATAATAGTTTAATTGACATATAAATAATAAAAAACACTAGATAATACATAGCTGAATACATTATTTTATAAAAAACACAGGCTTTTTACATTGTAGGAAAACATAGTAATTAATAATATTTACATTATTGAAAATTGCAATATCGTCCAACTACATAATAAATACAATACTTATATTGTTAATGTTGACTTCTTCTTACTCGTTAACGTCCTCATACTAGAAATAAGTAGGTCTGAATCAAGAGAAAGCAAGTCTATTTTTAAAAAATCAATGTAAGTCACTTCTCGGGAAAATTTTCTAGTGTTACAGCCTCCAGATAATTAAACTAATGTATTACAAGATCAGGCGGCCTCTTCAGCCAATATAGAACTTTCAATCACCGTTAATCCGTTTATCAAAACCTTGTATGTATGTATGAAGGAAATTTATACCAAGGATTTTCCTCAGTAAGAAATTTGGCCTTATCAATAGCATGTATCTTATGTTTGTGAATTTTTATTTTGTACCCTGTCACTCTGATGATAAGGTCGGCAGAAAATGACGACACCTGTCTAATAAGTATTTTCTTATACCTGTAATTTCATCAGATAATTCAGAACTAAGACGAAATTTTCATGTAAAGTTTCTTTCATTGAATCAACCACTACCGCTACATCGGGGCTTATATTTCGAGGTTTTTGACCTCCCTAGTTTCTTCTTAGCTCTTAACTGGTATTTTAAGTTAAATATCTCAAGTAATTGATCTGGATATTTTCAGTATCTGGTTGAGAGTCTGCCAGGTGCCAAACACTTCACCGAGATCTATCTACCTCATTTTTTCAATCTTCACAGATAATCAGGTGTTAAGAACAATCATTCGAAGAAAATAACACTTGATGGTGGCCCCTGCAGCATAAAAAAGAAGCAAAATTACAAAAATACCTGAAGTATCAAATTTGCTTACATATGACCTAGTCTTTTCTATGACCTATGGCAGTCCTCGGCGCACTTTGGCGCACCTAGACATTACAGATTTTAAAACTAGACAAACTTGAGATTATTTTGATATATGTTTCAACTTTGGCGATTCGTTCCTTCCTAAGTAAAAGTCTAATTGAAAATAGAAAAGCGGCAAAAAACAAATAAATCGGTAGGTCCTCCTTGATGGCACTGGTTTCCGATAGTGACATGGATAAAATTAACAAAACATGACTTCAAATATTGTATACACCTTCCTTTCAAATATACAGGGCACAACAATATCCTAAACAATCGATTTCATAGAAAAACTACACTTTGAAAATAATGAAAATTTATGCCGAACGATAACGCCAATGAGCACAAATGAAATGTTTTCACTTCGGGTGCACAAAATTAAATGTTCGTTGTATGTTATTGCAATTTATGTTATACCTGGGGGTAGAAGGGTTATTTGTCTATCCTGTAAGTGACCAATAACATAATAATGTGACCATCGACATTTCAACTCTATGACCTACGGCGGGACCACCGTGCAATGGGAGCGCACCGCTTGACGCGGGCCGTCACGAGTTGTTACGAGCGGTGCGATCCTGTCAAGCGGTGACCGCTGTGCTCCTGCGTACGCCTCCGCTCCCGCTTCCGCGAAATTAGAGGCAGAGGTGTCTCTCAATGTGTCAATAAATAGTCAAACTGATACCCTCTGTTTGCTAATGTTATGAGATTTACACTCTCGCCTCGTACCTCGTCTCGCCTTCGTCTCGTATTCCCAACTCGAGCATGGTAAATGTTCACATTCTCGTGGTGAGTTCACTCCACGCTCGCGTTTGTTGCGAGGTCCTTTGACTCGTGCCCAAAAACCGCTCCGGACGCGAGCGCTGCGAGGCGCGAGACGAGACGCGAGGCGAGCCGCGAGTGTCTATTTACACTCTTACCTTGTGCCTCGTCTCGCGACTCGTACGCGAGTGTAAATCACTTATGAGAGTTGAATTCGTCAGCTGGCAGCGGCGGCGACCAACAGCTGGTAGAGATGAGCGACGCGGGGCTGCGCAAGCAGGAGCAGGTGACGCGCCAGACCGAGCGCGAGCTGCTTGAGTTGGAGGAGCGCGAGAGGGACATCCGCCAACTCGAGGTAGGTCACAGCCCAGCGGCCACGATGTTACAGTTCACGAAGAAGCAAGTTTCAATACTACTAGGAATTGGGGAACAAAACTATTACGTCGGGAAGTTAGCATTCGAAACAAGATAGAAAAGTGTCTCAAGATAGAAAAACGTCGCGCCCAAAGCTAGGTCTAAGGCTACACCTCACACGGCGCTCAGCCTACGGCCTCGTGAAATTTAGCGAAATGGCTGGGTTAGACTGGTTGCGTGGTTTTCCTTATTCTTTTTTCACGCTTGAGGGGGCATCAGCTGTGTCCTAGTGCTTCGTACGAAGCCTCGACATCGCTTAGTTTCATAACAATTCGAATTTTTTATCACCCTCTGAATAAATGATTGCGTTTTGTGTCCTTAGGGCGACATAAAGGACGTGAACCAGATCTTCAAGGAGCTGGGGCAGATCATCCACGACCAGGGCGCGGTGGTGGACTCCATCGAGTCCAGCGTGGAGTACGCCTCGCAGAACGTGGAGAGCGCCACGCAGGAGCTGAGGCAGGCCGCCACCTACAAGGTTATTTGTAACATTTTTTTCACGTTTTCCATCTACTACCATACGATTCACTCGAAACTTCATACTACGCACGACCAAACTGTGGAACCAGCTCCATGCAGCGGTATTTCCGGACCGCTATGACATGGCAATCTTCAAGAAACGAGCATATCTCTCTCTTAAAGGCCGGCAACGTACTTGCGACTCCTCTGTTGTTGCGGGTATTTATGAGCGGCGGTGATTGGTTACCATCTGGTGACCCGCTTGCTCGTTGCCTCCCTCTTACATAAAAAAAAGGTTGTCTGGTAGAGAATGCTTTTAGCGTTAAGTCCGCCTTTTGTACCTTAATTTCGTAGTCAATGAAGTTTTTTAATAAATAAATAACATCTATAGAGGGCAAACAATCCAATGTGGGCAGGGGCTGATGACAAAAGCCAAGTCTGGGGACCACCTAGTTTCTTGAGAGGAGAAGCCATGTTTTGGGACCACCTAGTTTCTAAAATTTAAACATTCAATTCTCAATTTCCAGAATAAGCTCCGAAAGAAAAAGGTGTACATTTCGATTATCCTGGCCGTCGTCGTGTGCGTCATCCTCATCATTGTCTTCCACCGCTAGCGGCGCGCGCGTCCGTTGCTACCTGGGACGCACGCCACGAGAAGAATCCTGCTCTAATCACGACATGTTGCATCTATCTCCATAGGCCCCAGGTAGCACATGAGATGTTTAAGTGACCGATGACCCGTGCACCCACTGGCTTCCCCCACCGGTGGGTGTAGGGGTAATATCTGTTTACCCGTGTACCCACTGCGTCAAAGTTGGATTTAATTAATAAAGTGTAGTTCAGACATTTTATCATCTTCCACCGCTAGCGGCTACCGTGCCCGTGGTAATATTTTTGGCTTCGTTCCGCTACCTTGTCAGTGGAGAGGCAGTCTTAAAGCGTCTTTTCAATGTTACAGAAGCTATTGTGCAACAAGCTAAATAAATGTATTTACAGGCCCCGGCAAACTTCTCAAAATTGGGTGGGGATTGCGCAAAAAACGAATTTTGAGTCGCCTGCGCGCTATTGGTCATGCGCAAGTGCACATGCGCGAACTTTCCCCCACTACGTCGACTGATGGTCAAGAACAACTTTGAAAGATTTAGTGGTACTTGGAGTGTCATGTAGCCTTTAATTTCTTTTTTACCAACTTATTGTAACATATTATATAAACAACCGTTCAATAAATTATCATAATATGCTCATCGTACAATATTTATAAAATCGTATAATATCGAATTGTATTATTTTGAATAATATTTTATTATAATTATCCGTATAGGTTTGGCAAACCTCTACTTTTATTTTATCACATCCAATGACGTTCAATATACAACTAGACACCCAATCTCTAAAAAAAATCATCAAAATACGTCCGAGCGGCGTTGACACAGATGACATTAACACATTCATTCAAATTAACACCTTATCTCGTGGCAGTTAGGGTTTAATGTCAATTGTATACAACTAAACGGAAACTCTGCCCAATAGTTGCGTGGGCAGACTTTTGCTTCGGACAGTATTTGAGCGTGAATGGGAGTCTAGTTGTATATTGAACGTCATTGATCACATCATACAATATTGCTTAATTTTGAATTTAAGCGATATTATCTTTCTTTTTGTCGGGAAGTACGCGTTGTCATAGATAGTCAAAGAGTTGTGTGGGACACCCTTCCCTCCTAATAATGTGGGGTTTATTAGCCGGATCCACACCGAACGATCCACCGCGCTCCGATCGCGCGCGTCTTGAGCGCGATCCAAATGTGCAGGCGGTGAGGACGTGCCACGCGCGATCCATGATCCGCGATCATGGATTGCGGATCATGGATCGCGTCGATCCATTTGTTGTCGGTTTTTTGTTCACGCTCAAAGGGGCCTCAGTCGCTTGGCGCATGCGGTGTGGACGGTTGTATTTTTGAATTGCATGATCCGCTGCGCGCCATAGATAATTCACAATTTGTATTCCTTTAATATCCCTTTATAGGGAGAACAAATGTTTATGGGATCCTAATAATACAAATTACACAAATAGAGGTGTAAGAGAAGATGCTTGGCGGCAAATAAGTCGCGAAATGAATAATATTCCAACAGCGAAATTAAAGAAAAAAAATGAGGTATTAAATACATAAGTTAAATATAGCTTGTTGCTGCTACGGCTATTTGTCGCCGTCGTTGCACATGTGACTCCATAGCCAGACAAAGTTCAACTGATCGGTATGGATCGGCAGGAGCGTGTTGGAGCAGTCAGTCAGGATCGCAAAAGATTGCTGTTGGATCGGCCTAGTACGATCCACGCTCCACGCATCACGATCTTGGATCGCGGATCGCGGGATCGCCGATCCATTTTGGATCGTTCGGTGTGGATCCGGCTATTACCTTTAAAAGGTAGCTCATTCCGTAACTATTTCATATATTGATGTGGGAGCCAGAAATGTCAGGCTTGAAGATCAGAGAAGCTTACAGTGTCGCAGCACATTGAGCGATGCTTCCTTGCTAAGTATCTCTCGATAAAATAGGCCGCAGTGGCCGCTTATCGTTGAGTGGACTGCGTGCCCGTCTGCCAACTGCGAAGCATAATGTTTAGCGGTTGTCGTTCGCGATGGCATGTTGCCGTGACTACGATATTATAGCATTAGTTTTTTTCGTTTTGCGTTCCATTATTTTTATATTGATAATAAAGTGGATATTTAAACAAAATGGAACTCTTCACAGGGTCCCTAGTCGGCGTCCACTGACTGAACGTATGTATTTGTTGGCTCTTAGTGCATTGTATAAACAGCATCCTATTGCAACAAAATATTGCTGACGACGTGGTTAACGATGGATAGTTGCATTTTCCTAAAAAATGAGTTGTGTTAATAATATTAAGATCGTTGGCGTTTGCTGTGTACCTAATAAAAAAGAATTTAATAAATTCGTATAACGAAAGTGATTCAGCATGCATAGAATATGACTTATAATGAACAACTCTTAAACGTGAAACGCTGTAATGTCTGTGCAACAGGTCATTATTTGTATATAAAATTAGGGAAGTAAAATACTTCAGTCCGTTTATAACCACATGTATAGCAACTCGGCGAAATGTTGGCGGTTGAATAGAATAATTAATATAGCATTTTAGCGATAATAATGATATAGCAGTATAATCCATATTTATTCATAGCATACATTAGGAATCAAGTATATAAATAACTATAAGTAGTATATTATTATTTCATTTATTTATATTCTATGCGCGTCCCTAGATTTGTATTTCGAATCGAAACTATTGCGATTGTGGTTTTAAAATGATGAATTTATTACAATTAATTATTGTTTTGTAATGATTTTAAATTAATGATTAATTTTTACCCGTAACATAAAGTTCTTAGCTACCTTAGGATCACATCAATCAAAGTAATTTCTGATATTATTAATATCTGTCTTACCCATGCCTTAGATATGGATTCGAATGTGAATATGAAGAAAATATTTTGTGTGTGTTATATGCATTTTATGTATACCGTGTGTCGTACCTCTTAATGTAGAAAACGTTATGCAGTGCAGTTAAAGCTTTACACTGCTAATAATTTTGAGATTAGACCATTGTATGTAAATGTCTTAAATATTTAAATAATTTCCAGACCAATAATGAGATAATAAGTGATTGCAAAAATCACACGTGCTCACTTGTGTTCCAAGACTTACAAGTGAACCACTAACCACTTAACTTCGGCTGTGGTATTTAACAAATTCATCATGTTTTTTCAATTTGTTAAAAAAATAATTTTGTAGTAAATAAGTTTTGTCGTATTGAGTAACCATATAACCACTTTCTAATGTACAGTGGGCAGCAGATCGACCTTCCCGAATCTGTCAAAGTTCTGTTTGTAATAGAACTGACAGACTAGGGTAGGCTTATGTGATGCCGCCTGTACCTAAATGTAATGATATTTATGCGAAACACACATCACGGTGATTTCATTGAGTCGTTAGCAATACTTTTAGATTTAGTACCTACAATAATCATAGAATATAATTGTACTTTTTTATTTCATAAGGTGCCTAAGTGTCGAAACGAGTAATTTCTAAAGAAAATCACTCGTTATTTACTTATAATACGAGACTCAGGGTATTTTATTCAAAACAGTCAACTTCCCTGCAGCCTACCAAACCTGACATATTTGCCAGTCAATTTTGAACCTTTTCGTTGTACTATATGATTCAAGATTGACTGACATAATTTGTCAGATTTGCGTCGTCTGTCGCGCTGTTGTCTGTACATTGGTGGCGTTTATTTATATTCGCTCTTATTAAATTTTATATTCGCTCTTGCACGATGTAAATTTATTTTATTTAAGGATTTTATATAGATACTATAAAGGTAGTTGGGAACAGGTGGATGCTAAATGTGTTTAAAAAAGGACAGGTGAAATTGTATGTATAATAATTATAAAGTTGGTAAATACTTTAAATTATATTTATGTTACGAAACCTGCATTTGGAATTTCTTTAGTTATAAAACAGTCCACGTTAAAGTGATTTGGGGGCAGAAAGTAAGAAATCACTTTTTGGAACAGTACTTGTATGTTTTAAGTTTTAGAGTTGTAGGTATTCATTATGACACGAGTTTCTTTTTAAAATTTGCTTTGTAATACTTTGCCATTTGATAATAATTTGGTCTTTTTTCCTCTGTTCTGTTTTTCCGCCTAATTTTTATATTATTGACCACCTTTCTCTTGAGATTCTTTTTTGATAACGTTGTCATGTACCCACTGGTACCCACCCATAGTAACCCACGTGCTCAGCAGCACAGGCTGTATGAGCAGGAAAAGCTTGAACTAATACGAATTCATAATCGTGTTTTGTCATTCGCGTCTTAAGGCGCTCCTTTACGTCAAGTTTTGATATTTGAGGGGGTGAAGCAGACGCAACAAGCGAGGGGGCCCCGCGCGTCCCGCGCGCGTTCTTATTCTGACACCATCCTTATGCTAGGGTCACACTATCGCGAAATCTTCGGCGACCTACGACGAAGTGCTTGGCCACATCAAATCGCTATGTGATGAACATTTATTTTTGTTCTGTGTCTGGATGTTTATTTGTATTTAAGTATATATTTGTGGTACCTTCTTTGTTTTTGATACCCATAACACAGTGTGCTTACGCTAGGTACTTACTTTGGGGTCAGATCAATGTATGTGATGTTGTCCAATTTTATTATTAATTCATTTCGTATGAATTCTGATAAGTACCTATCGTTCCGGATTAATTCGGAATTTCCGGAAAACATTTAATTTTATTTATATAAAAACCTGTATTTGTAATAAGTATAATATAAAATTAGTAAAATGAGTATATTATAAAGTTTTACATATACATTATTGGTGAGTACCTACTCAGATAGTGGACACTATACACTCAAATGTATTTTTCTAAGTTTAATAGACTATTTACTTACATACTAATTTATTTATTTATGTATTAAAATACATCGGATACGGTTCGGTATATAGAAGGTGTTACAAAAAGGGTATATTAAGCCGAATACTATGTAATCAGACCATTATTCTGAACAACTTGTACGAAATCTTATTTTCGAAAACGAGAAAAAACAACCTTTCATTCAAATGTCAGTTTCTATGAAAAATATTTCTAGAAGTTTTCAATGAAAACTTGATTTTTTTTCTCGACAACGAAAAAAAATATAGGGTAGTGACACCGGTTTGCTGGCCAGCACCAGTTTCTGACCACTTAACATGTTTTTTTTGAATTATAGATAGTCTATAGACAGCTCATTTCTAATTTCGCGCCAGTCGACCTGGACTAACTCCACGGTTCTTAATCCAACAGCATAGCTTTATAATTTGCAAACTGAGCACTCATTCGCCATTTCAAAAGGGTTTCCGCCAAATCCCATAGAAAAAAAACCGGCCAAGTGCGAGTCGGACTCGCCCATGAAGGGTTCCGTAGCAGCAAGTATCATCATAATATAAAAGTTCTTGTAGTTCTTTGTAAGTTTGATCGACGTTTTTATATTTGAGTTGATTGAATGAGAGGAAAATTGCGGTTTACGATTTATGACGTTTTAAAAAAAACTAATTACTTGATCTCGTTCAAACCAATTTTCAATGGAAGTTTGCATGGTAATGTACATCATATATTTTTTTTAGTTTTATCGTTCTCTTATTTTAGAAGTTAGAGGGGGGGTGACCAACATTTTACCACTTTGGAAGTGTTTTTCGCGCAAACTATTCCGTTTAGGAAAAATTGATATAAGAAATTTTATTATCATTTTTAAAGACCTATCTATAGATACCCCACACGTAAGGGTTTGAAGAAAAAAAATTTTTTGAGTTTCCGTTTTAAGTATGGGAAACCCCAAAAATTTATAAACTAATTACTTGATCTCGTTCAAACCAATTTTCAATGGAAGTTTGCATAATAATGTACATCATATATTTTTTTTAGATTTATCGTTCTCTTATTTTAGAAGTTACAGGGGGGGGGACCAACATTTTACCACTTTGGAAGTGTCTCTCTCGCAAACTATTCAGTTTAGAAAAAAATGATATAAGAAACCTTATTATCATTTTTAAAGACCTATTCATAGATACCCCACACGTAAGGGTTGGATAAAAAAAATTTTTTTGAGTTTCAGTTCTAATTATGGAGAGCCCCCAAAATTTATTATTATTTTTCTATTTTTGTCTGAAAATCTTAATGCGGTTCACAGAATACATCTACTTACTAATTTTCAACAGTATAGCTCTTATAGTTTCGGTAAAAAGTGGCTGTGACATACGGACGGACAGACAGACAGACAGACAGACAGACAGACAGACAGACAGACAGACAGACATGACGAATCCATAAGGGTTCCGTTTTTTGCCATTTGGCTACGGAACCCTAAAAACCCAGTCCCGGCGCAAAAGAATTGAATCTCATTAACCGACTTCAAAAAAGGAGGAGGTTCTATGTTCGACTGTATGTATTTTTTTTTTTTTTTTTTTTTTTTTTTATGTATGTCCGTCGATTTCTCCGTCAATTGTGGACCGATTTAAATAATTCTTTTTTTTATTTGAAAGTGCATAGTTCCGAGGTGGTCCCATTGTCACCATGTCAGGATCTGATGATGGGATCCCGGGAAAATCAAGGGCAAACCTCAAATTTTATAGGCGCACACTACGCGTTACTTGTTTTTTCTGAAGCCATTTAAGTTTTTGCGTCCTATAGACATCACTTTATGTTGATGAGCTGATGATGGAAGGTACAACTCCTTAACGGTTAGGAGTTAGGGGATAATTCTTTCAGTATTGTAAGAATATGTGGACCGTTATTTGTATTTCATGTACTTTTGCAGCTAAGCTGATGATGGAAGGTACAACTCCTTAACGGTTAGGAGTTAGGGGATAATTATTTCAGTGCTGTAGAAATATGTGGACCGTTAGTTGTATTTCATGTACTTTTGCAGCTAAGCTGATGATGGAAGGTACAACTCCTTAACGGTTAGGAGTTAGGGGATAATTATTTCAGTGTTGTAGGAATATGTGGACCGTTAGTTGTATTTCATGTACTTTTGGAGCTAAGCTGATGATGGAAGGTACAACTATGATGATGGAAGCTAAAGGGTACGACTTCTTAATTCTTATGTCCCTCTTGCGGGCTGCATCTTTAGTTGGTCTACTGAATGGTGCTGAACACTTAATGAATACCTAATATTGTCAAATAATACAATTCTACATTTTTACTCGTATTTTCGTTATCAATATTATGAAAGAGTTTTACTCACTCCTACGTATTATTCACACTAAAAAAAGAAAAATAAACAAACTTTTTTAAAAAAAAATTAAACCGACTTCAAAAAAAAAAAACAAAAAAAAAACTATCTAAAAACACTGAAAAGCAAAAAATAATTTTAATAAGACATTCATCAAATGCGCTTATTGTCTAAGCCTATTAATAACATTAAATTGTATTTACGTGCTAGGTAGGTACCTACTAATCTGTTTGAAGTCGGTGCCAAGCCAAAAGTAATGAAAAATGATACATACCTAATAATTTATGTATTATACAGGGTTACAAATAATCCGCGGACGTAGGTACGTAGTCTGGGTACCTACTATTTGGCTTGGCACCGACTTCAAACAGATTAGTAGGTACCTACCTAGCACGTAAATACAATTTAATGTTATTAATAGGCTTAGACAATAAGCGCATTTGATGAATGTCTTATTAAAATTATTTTTTGCTTTTCAGTGTTTTTAGATAGTTTTTTTTTGTTTTTTTTTTTGAAGTCGGTTTATAGATAATTATTATTAGTAGAAACAATATCAAGAGTCACTATTTCCTGATTCGGGTTATTCCCGACTGCCCAGTACTGAAACTGAAACTAATTTAGGTTCCGTCTGCCCCCACTAGGGGCAGACGGAACTAAAAAGTTTCGACTGCCCCTACTGGTTATTTAGATAGGTAGGTAGCTACCCCAGTAGATGCCTATAGTACCGTACGAATGCGGACTCGTTTTGCGGGAGTTTTTTTGCGCGACAAGACGCGACGACGCGACAATTTGAAGAGTAGCTGTCCAATTACCATTAAATGCAAATATCTGAAGTAGCTCTTCATAATTATGTATTTAATTTACATTAAACATACATATTTCAAAAAAGAGCAATACATTGATATTAAAATGTGTGAATATTTCGAAAAACAAATGAATGTCGTGAAAAACAATGTTTATTGATCTGAAGTAAAAAAAAACAGGTGCAAGCGATTTTCGACCTTATCGACATTTACCAAAATAACGGATTTTAATGAACCAGCAAAGATAGTCAACAAGCGTTTGCGAAAAAGCAACAAAATTTTGAATGTCAATAAGGTTGAAAATCGCTTGCACCTGTTTTTTTAATTTTAGATCAATAAACTATGTTTTCCCTACATTCATTTGTTTTCCAGACATTCAAAAAAAAAAAATTGATTGACGTGAAAAAGTATTTTTTAAAAATCTATTTGCAGAACAAATTATTTTATTTTATTCATTTGTTTTCCCGACATTCATTTTGTTTTCCCGACATTCATTTGTTTTCCGAAATTTTTACACATTTTATTAAATGTATTAGTCTTTTTTGAAATACAAGTGTAAATTAAATACATAGCGATAGTTACCCTTAGGCCGCGTGGTCCGATCGGCTTGTCCGATCGATCGGACCACTATGTTTTTTATTTCCTGTTGGTTCGATTATTCGAACTCTAAAGTTCTCGTGGTCCGATTATCGAATTACTGGGACTATTCATTTCCTTTATCGCGATAGTGTGGCCGTAGCATTAGGAATATAAATTACGAAATGTCAAAAGTGCAGCGCGCGGGAGCGACGTGCACAGGTCCGACGTTGCCAGTGGGCACAAGCGTACTGACGTGAGATTGGATGTGCGCTGAGGAATCGCGTGGGGCCTATTTTGTAGTTAAAATTCAATTAAAAATTAAATAATAAACGTATCGCTATAATATTCGGCCATGCAATCAGTTTAACGGAGAAGTATCGAATACAGCATTTAAATTGCTTAGTTTCGGCATAGTTTTGCAAATATTTGCTTTTAAAAATAGCAAAAAGCACTTTTTCAAAATAAAAAACTATCGAGAAAAGTATTACCAATCGTGTTTCTGTTCTGCATATATTTAGTTAAAGGACTGAAGTTGCATATACTAAAATATAACGAAGGGAATCTTTTTAGAAGTCCGGTACTATGCTTTCAAAAAAACACATTTCACTACCCACCGCGCCTTAAACCATTCTTCTATTTTATTTTCGGACACCCTTGGGCATTATCTACGCCCCACTTGTGTTAACTAGAGTTATAATATGTATAATATATTTAGGATATCTCGTAAGTTGTAACCAATGTAAATTGTATTTATATTCAGTACATGTATTAAATTAATATGCACTTTATTCGTAAGAATTTGCGAAGGCTTGCGATGTTGTATCGTGACGACTCTTGTGGCCGCCACAATGTGGCCATTACATGTTTGCACATGTTTATTAATTAAAAAAAAAACAGAGATAAAAATTATTGATACTACGTCTGTTCCACATAAGTTGTCCTTTAGCCGCTATATTGGCAGCATTGCCTACGCTTTGTAAATCTGTCAAAAAACAGATTGAATGTATTGAAAAACAATACTACCAATATAGCGGCTAAAGGACTTCTTATGTGGAACAGACTTTATGTTCCTTTTTAATCCTCCGCAACTCTATGAATATGACAAATCAGAAATGTTTTGTTCCATTGTATTCAAATAGTGGGTCTAGTTTTACACTTGTGTCATCAAAAGTACTTACATCAAAGGGTACTGGAAAGATTGATCTATGCTATAATGGTGTTGGGTTTTCATTCACAAGCTTCGTCACGTTTTGATAATATTATAATTTTGAAATTGCAATGACTTGGTAGTTTTATATGCATTGTTACTAGTTTGTCATATCATTACTCATTTGGTTGATTTAAGTGCCAAATGTATAATTATTTCATTGGTGCAATTCGTTTAGAATTTTATTTAGGCGTTTAGGCGAGGGGATCTCTCTTGACTACTTCGATGCGGAATTTCAGCAGTTGACTTTAACCCTTTCAACGCCAATGTCTGATATATCAGACAAACCATTTTCGTGCCCACCACGCCAATGTCTGATATATCAGACAAAAAAACAGGATCAAGAAACGTTGAATTTTTACTTGCCTGAATGAGTTGAGTATAACTTAATAATTTTTTGGAATTTTTTTTTTATGGTCGTGGGGTGTGGGGCACCATTTTCGGAAAAAAAGCGTGGCGGGGAAAGGGTTAATTGTTATATAACCGCTGGAGTGATCCCCCTATATTTTTAAAGCTTAAAATTAAAATATGCACTACTTTTTCCACGAAAAAGCGACCTGTGTTATTGTTGCTCATGTCTATGCTGTGTGAACAGTCCATGTTTTGATGTAACTTCATGGACGTAAGTTATTCTGTCTACAAGCTATTCTGTGATGCAATAGTAGTTTCGGATAAAAAGAGAAATATTTATTTTTTTATAGAAAAAAACATTTTAATTTGATGCGTAATGTTTGACAAGGCGTTATAATTATAATAATTACGTCATAATAGGCAAAGGTATAATCATAGGTGCATATGATCATACCTGTGCATATGCCCAAGAATGGATTTACGGGAATTGTACTATCATCCTATTTGAACTGCTAATCGATTCCCAGATGATTTAATTTGGTAAAGATTGTACTTACTTTTACTTTACCTTTTAACTCTTGTTTATTGCTTTGTCTAGATCAATCAACTGCTATCTTTTCTACTCTAGTCATATTGTTCAGTTCTATTTAAATCTTGCATTACAGCATTTGATATATAAGTGGATATAGCCATGATACATCCCAACTAAGTCCATAGGATTTTTGTAATAAAATCATTACTTAAATTGAATTTTATCCAATTTTATAATTTACCTTCTAGGGGGTTTTATGTGTAGAATATTTACCTTTTAATGAACATATTTATTATAAGCTGAATTACTAACTTTCCCTTTTTATTCATAACTGCTTAAAAAGCCTACAAATTTTAGTAAAGCTTCAGTGGATCAATAAATGATTGTTAATTTTGCACAATGGCTGTGAAACGCTTATTGTCGTAATCATCAGATGTGTTATTCGTGTACAATATGTGTGTCGCTTTTGATTGTTTGTATCCATTAGGCGTAATTTAAAATTTAAAATAAATTGTATTTGAATGACATCTTAAGAAAGCAATCTTTCGCAAGGTTTTAAGCTATGGTAAAAGGACATTGACCATCTATGTATGGACGTTGGACCAAGTGCCGCCCAACATTGAGACATAGTGCACAATGTTCCTTAGATTAATACTAGTCTATAACTCAAAGCGCTTCAAAATCTATACCAGGAGTTTTAAGAAAAAAAAAATTATTGAATGTAGAGGTCTTACATTAACAAAAATCATAACCAACAGCTTATTTTGAAAATAAAAGAGTGTATAATATAAACAATGGATTTATTAGAAAAAAAAAATGGTTTACAGAGATGATAAACATAACAAAAATGATAATTACTTTATGTTATAATACCTCATGTAGGCACTAACAAGTCGTCTAGGTAAGTCTAAGATTATTGTATCTAAAAATACTGCAGAACGTCTCACGTCTTGGTGCCTAGCCCACCCCAAAAACCAAACTAGGCACTAATCCGTTATTTAGATCCCTGTAATACGAGCAATGCTCTGTATAGGACTAAATAATTGGTGTGAGTGGTCCAGGATTTATTTATTTATTAACTTATAAATCCGTGGCAGGATTTTTTTTATTTTATATTTTTTTTATAACTATTCATGTAAGGAAACAAATTAAAGTGTTCCCATGCTTGGGCAGCATTTGGTCCAGAACCGGTCATTCTCCTTTATTTTGCTGTACAATAAATTTTACCAGTTTTAAACCTTGAGAAAGATTGCGTGCACCATTTTCATTAAAAAATTATGTTTAACTATACCAAAATTTAACTTAGGTTAAGGAAACCTTGGGCTACCTTAGCTACTTACAATAAGACGGTAAAAATACTCTTGTAAATTACACAGACGTCATTTAAAAATAATATGAATTAGCAACTATTATCCTGGTAGTATTCAAATGAACCATGTAGGTACTAATAATATTTATTAAAAGTTTCATTAACTAACTTTTATTTTAATCAGTGTTAACAGTAATCAGCAAATAAGCCTACCCTTTTATGTCTAAAAGTCTCAATTGAAATAGAAATCTTTGCGATGGACATTAAGCTGAAAACTGTTTGTGCGAATGTGATGGATTAGGGTAGGTTTATATGCTGCTTACTGTATTTATGTGTCGTGCGCTATTTCCATTCATGAAATTTATGTTGTGCCTATTTCATTCGTTGCGGTCTGTGATAATGTTAGCGGAGATATAAGTCTTGGATGAGTCTTTAAAACAGTTACATATGAATGGGACGATGTACACATTCGATGTGCACATTCGTTAGTGCCCTGCTCTGTGCGGCAGGAATAGTGGGTTTGAATTCCATCCGGGGCAAACATCAATGTGATGAACATTTGTATTTGTCCACACACATGTGGATGTTTATATTTATTTAAGTATACAGGGTGACATTGAAGTCGTTAGCATCCTTTTAAAATAAGAACATACTCATGATATAGAGTCCTTTCCCCAAATATGAGGCAAATCCAAGATATAAAATTATGGTTTTAAAATACCTTAAAATTTATTATTCAAATAACATACAAACCTGAAACTACTTCATTGGCCTCTCGACAAAGCGGGCTTTGCTATAACACGAATTTATTCAAGTTTGGGCGCGGAATAAACAAACAATGTCACCCATGCTTCATACCCGCTTTGCACGCGTCCCTGCGCCCGCGCTGACGCCAGGCACCACCCCTTTTAACGTAAAAACATACCTTCATAATGAGTACATTAATGGGCCAAATGGATGCCAGTGTCTTCAAAATCACCCTGTATATTTGTGGCACCTTTGTATCTGATACCCATAACAAATCTGCTTACGCTACTTTGGGTCCAGACCAATGTATTTGTATTCTTGTGGCATCTTTCCTGCACTCACTCCAAGATTGGATATCTTTTAGTAAAGACCATATTCTAAAGGGTCCATGTCCCAAACAGCAAATGTACAAACATTGTCCGTAGCCTCTCTGTCCGTAGATGTTTCGATGTTTAATTGTAGAATCGATTTTACAAATAAACAATTAGTGCTAGTGCTTAATACGAACTTGGCGAGTACTCAGCCTGCCTTATTTTACAATGCTATTTAAGGACAAGTGGAAATCGACTTATCGTCTGACGTGCTTTTGACTGTACAACACTGTATAAATAATGTGTACTGTTACTTGTCCAACTTTGTACAGGTACTTCGTGCTTTGTTGCCAGGTGGCCATAGAATGTCGAAGGAGCGTATTCTTGTGTACTGTATTAATTCCACATCGAGTATGGTTGTGGTTGTACTCGGTGGTTTAATTTAAGAAATTCATGTGATGTTATAGCTGTAATGTTTTGAGTCGCACTGAAGACACTAACATTTAATGATAGCTTTCAGATAAGATACAGGTCTGCTTTCAGGTAATTTAGATGTTTCTCAATGGAGAATATTCACTAGTTTCGATTTTTAACTTTTCTTATAGTCCATATGAAATAAAAAAAGTGTGTATAAAAATTATTTCGATATGTCACTTAGTTCCCGAGTACGACGTCATCGTACTGCAGCGCCAGCATGGCCGACGCGCGGCGAACGGGATTTTTAAATGTCTATAAAATATAAACTAATTGATATTTTGGCATGAAACAAAAAATAATGTGTTTATATTCACATAGGCTTTACTGTGACAAAGTTACAAGCTATTTGGCATGAAACAAAAAATAATGTGTTTATATTCACATAGGCTTTACTGTGACAAAGTTACAAGCTATTTGGCATACCTATTAACATTCTCCATTGTGAATTTTCAAAAAGTGGGCAGGATTATTGTTTTCAGATGATAAATTATCACGAATTTATCTTTCAGTGCTGAAACTAGCCCTTAGTGATAACACTAAAATGAATTAAAACTGGCAAACAATAATGTTTGCCAGTTTTAAAATCTACGTGCATATAAATAAAGTTTGCCATATTGAGGGCAATTTTTTCGGGTTTGTTTTTAATAAAACTAATGTTGTATTAAGCATTTTAAATTAGGCCTTATTTGCAAGAGCAGGAAAATTGTAGCTCTCATTAGGAACCATAGACAATTGGCAACAAAAACAGTTAAACGTTAGTGTTTTCAAAGTGTGGCTGTATATCACACTGGCAATACATCGCTTAATTTTAAGTATTATTATTAATTATTTAGTCGTGCATATTACTATCATTAATTAAGTTTATTTGTATTGAGAATTATAGAATCATGTTTTTATATTAGATGCAATACCTCTTGTTGATATCTTGTACTTGGAAATATACTATCCCTATAACATATTGTCTATTTTTTAATGTGTGTTAATAAATAAATTATTCAAAAATATTGGAAATGAATTGGTTTTGTAAAAATATCCTGAGTAGATTAAGGAATTATAAGTTTTTGCTGTTAAGGTGCGCGTCGTGGGTTCGATTCCTACCAAAAATCTTTAATCTGTAGGAATTTTGGGATATTAATTCCGAATAAAAAGCCCCGTGGGTGGTATTGGTCTGATACATTTAAAAAATTTAAATTAACTTTTTTTTTTTTTTTTTTTTTTAAAATTATAAGGGAAATAAAACAACCGTACCTCTTTATAAAATCACCTTTTAATAGACCCTTATTAAACTCACACAAATTAACAATAAACTAAAATAGATTCGAGTAACAGCTACAAAGAAACATTACCAAGTTGTTAAAATTCTTTAATATCTAATAAATAAGTTTCTTATTGTACTTCTACGAAGCGTAACAGGCGGGTCGTGGCCTCGCTACTGACCTATCTACAGATCAAATGCTAATCTAAGTAGTAAGAGAAACCTGCGTGTCTGGTGGCGCCGCCAGCGGCAAGATGCACAACTATACGCTTGCGCAGGCGACGCGAGACGCGGGAGGGCCGCGGTCTGCGCGGACGCAGGGACGCACTTCAAATGAGTTCTTTACACCGGTCTCTCGCGCTACACCTTGAAATACGCCAGCCAATTTATCTACTCACACTAATTTATACTTAGCTCGAGATTCCTAAATTATACACAAAACACGCATATTTTAACATTCTTTCAGTACAATTTACGTTACATGCAACTATCGATAATTTTGATACAGTCTTCGCCTATCCTTACATTCGAATGATTTTGATATTTTTATCGTTTTTCCTTATATCGAGATTACGTTGGGACCCTTATATGTTGGGTGGTGTATAGCTGGCTGGCGCGGGAGACCGGGGGAACCCGGCTCAAGCGGGGTTGGGACGCGGCATGAGGGCGACATGGGCGCGCCGCGGCCCTCGGAACACTACACAGTTCGGCCGGAGGCCGGAAGCTTGCACGGTACTCTATATATTCCTCACACCCCGATCAGCACTAAAAGCGTGACGCATACTTATCTAAGTTAGGTCTTTACAAAAATAAACATCCCTAACAAAAATATAAGCTGTGGCATTAGTTTCGAATTAATACTGACAAACTTATCACGAAAACAGGTAAACGATAAAACAATTCTCTCAAACGGATCGATCACAACACTTCGTTACAACAGGCCGTGGTTCTTTACGTTAAAACAACGACAAAATATATTAGAAAAGGTGACGTACATTAGGCGTTTTAAAAAAACTAAGCAAAAAATGTCTCCAAAACACTTTTCATTAAATGATCGTCTCCAAAAACTATCTTGGTCTTAGCTTAGCACCCAGCGACGCCCTACAGCGCAGGCGCGAAGCAACCGTATCCCCTACTCCCGCGACGTCACACAGCGTCATCTTTGCAGTCGTTTGATCGGTCCTAAACCATTTTTTATTTCAAAATACATAGCTATCACCCTGTTGCTAACCCTTCCTTCTAAACATACCTCTTTCTGCCAAAATTGTTTTAAGTTACTTAGTCAAAAGACATCAGATCTATTATTATCACAAGATAATTACTTAACTGTTAGGAGAATATTTTTAACATTAAAACAACTCTGGCAGAATCCTAACAGCTCTATTCGTTGGTTTATACTAAGAATGAGACTTATCCGTACAATAAACCAACGCGGTGACGTCACGGGGAGGCGGGAGCTTACCGCGCGCCTGCGCACAGCCCATCAGTATCTTTATATTTCTAAGTTACAAATAAACCATGCTAGGTCCTTACATACTCGCGTAAATTAACACGTACCATGTGACGTTAGCCTAACAGAATAATATTAAATGCTCAATAGTGGTATTACGTTATGTATAGTCAGTGGGTTCTAATAAAATTCTCTTAAAATTATACATGATATAACTTCAACAGTGCGGGTGACTCTTAGAGCAACCAAGGGCCCTGGCTCGCGCCTCTTCCGGATATGTACACTTACATTTACGATAATCTTTGGTTCCAATGTTATATTATCATGTTTCACATCCTAATTTTAAGGTTGAGGCTTAAGACACAGTAGTACAGGCAATAAATATATCTACGCGATCACCAATAAGCAACATGGTTGACCCAAATACAGATCATATTACGTTATCTGTATAAAAACCACATTTAAAAAACTCACATTTTATTGAGAAAGTAAAAATGGTAAAAAATTCGCCGCCTTCAGTTGAAAAATGCATACAAAAGTATATATATCAGCGATCAGGTAAGGTTAGGTTAGGTAAGTCAACTATGTCCCCAATTGAAATTATCGCGATAAGGAATTGATCAATCCGACAGTTCATACGTGGTCTCGCCTCAACCTTTGACGCTAGGCCCCGCGCTCCTGCATAATTTATTTAATTCATTAAAATCGTTGCTTCTATATAACTGACAGGAAAACGTCTAAGCCCCTTCGTACACAAGGCGACGCAAGTCTCCGATACTCGGCGACTTGCGTCGCCTTGCGACTACCGCCATACAAATCCATTGAGGCTCGTACACTAGTCGACGCGACTCGCGTCGCCGACATTCGTCGCGCGACTCGCGTCGCGCCACTCCTACGATACCTGCCTGCCGAAGTCGTCGCTACTTAAGTCGCGGCGATTTTCAAGATGGCGGAGCAGTTATTGAATATTAAATTTGTTTCTGAGGTGGAGAAATATCCTTGTATATATAACTATACTGAACTAGCTTACCCAGTGAACTTCGTATCACATACCTCTTAATATAAACCATATTTATTTAAACCCTATCTTTTTTCCATATTTTCTCATCGTTTAAACCTTCCCTGGACTTCCACGAATATTTCAAGACTAAAATTACTCAAATCGGTTCAGCCGTTCTCGAGTTTTAGCGAGACTAAAAAACAGCAATTCATTTATAAATATATAGATAGGCAATTCACGTCGCCGTGTGTACGGACCGCGCGCTACTCGATACTCGCGACTGGATACTAAAGTAGTATACAACATTAGTATCGGAGACTTGCGTCGCCTTGTGTACGAAGGGGCTAAGACGTTGTAATGTACGCGACGCGACGTGCTACGTGTGAGCAGTCGCGCGGGGCCGCGCGCTCACACTAGTCTACTTTCATACGAACCCCAGCTGTTGTGGCACCTCCCATTCTGAGTTACAAATAACTTAATAAATAAAATTGTATAAATAAAAATAATTTATAATAACACTGGAGTAATAATTATTTTTATAAAATTTATTGACCCATTCCAAGTGGCTTTGTAAAAAACAATTTATGTACCACTGTTAACATGCATTTTTGATATAAAATTTTATAGGATGGGTAAATACTAGGATTTGATTGACTTAACAAGATAAAAATAACGATAAAAATAAAGATAAAAATAACAATAAACTTTAGAATTTTCAAAAATAAGTGTAATACCAGCAGGTATTCCAGTTATCTCCATAGACGATAAAAAACATATTATTATAAAAAAATTGAAACCAAACTCTCCGACCAAATCTTCCGCAACGTCATCAATTTGAATTTAGAATTGGATCCAGCCAGTAACTAAAATACCATAAACAATTGTAACGGGATAGATTTACGTTTATTTACACGTTCTGTTGGGAAGGTGCGTTCCATAGCGGGGCGGCGCGCGAGCCAAACGAGCGGGGCGCTTAGCACACCACGGCCTCTGAGATGGGGTTCTCAGTGATGCGGATGACGGGCGAGTGGCGGCAAGGGCGGCGCCGCTCGGCGTCCGACAGCCGCCGGAACAACACTATCTTGGTCGGCGAGAGGGGAGCGACTGGAAAGTTAATTATGCTTTCTTAATTTCATATCGTTTCAGTATGAACTGCTCCTGATACACGGTCTCAAATTGTATTTAACCACATGCTACGAGTATATTAGGCAACTTTAGAAAATGACAAATTGTTTTTCTATGTCGGCAGAAAGGCACGCAGCCCACCGTAAGGTAAGCGGTCACTATATATACCTAATATATACTATAAATAGTAGATACTGTCCGAATCGACTTGTATTTAAAATTAGCGCTACGGGTATAATTGGATCGTGTATTAGGAGCTCAAGATATGTTTATCTGTTAGGTCTTTACTGGTTAGTTTGTTAGGAGTAGAAAGATTTAGTCTATGATTAGTCTTCTTGTATAGAATATTGTTAACCACTCCCCATTACCTCTGCAAAAAAACGCTTTAAATTTTTGTTAAATTAAGCAAATAAAATGTCTTATAAAAGAAAAACAAAACTATATAAGAGGTCCTGTAGCATGAGGATATATTGACATTCCCTTTAATTCGCTGCCAGTTATTTAGGACAACAAAATCATCCATAAGAAACATGCTCATCCAATGCTTATGCACTTGGTGTTTAAACATGAATTGTTTTTAATAGTTTTTCTGTAACATCTTCCATGTATTGTAAGTATTTCTGTTATGATTACGTTGACACAACACTCAGAATATGTCCAACAATATACGAGCGTAAAAAAGCACTTGCATTGAAAACTTACCTTACATCTACATATATTATATGGTTTAATTAAAAATGAAATGTCTTCAGACAAATAAATTAATTTCCCTGGCAACACCGAGATCAAAAGATATTACAATGGTTTCAAACTTTGTGTTAAAGAGCGTTTACACATAACGCTGCAGCGGCAGCGGGATCGCCGCGCCGCGGTGCCGCTGCATTAGCCCCCCTAGGATTTATATGGATCCTTGCATACGACGCCGCAGCGGCGCGGCGGCGGCGAGCTTACATAATGTGTAAACGCCCTGAGAGTGCTAGCAGAAAACTTTATATTTAGTTTAGCCTATGTTTTATACCCAAAACCACGGCCGTTTTATTGTTAGCTTAAAGCATGAAGGTGTGTAACTGAAATTACAATAATTTTATTCTTAATATTATCAACAAAATGTCTTATTCGTTTTACTCACAAGCAAATTGTTGATTGTAATCTGAAGAACTGTCTAATTTAAATGCCAATATTAAAACTTATATACCTACGTTGATATTTTATTTTCTTGTGTTTACCAAATTAGTGTTTTACTTTTAAATCAAATAACTTCGACTCAAAAAATTAATACAAACTAATACGACTATATTTAGAAAATTGTCAAGAATTACGAGATGTCTATACAGTCTATAAAACCCGTTTTGTGATTAATCCTTTCATCAAACGTAAACTTGTAATAAAGTTTGTCGCGCACACGCAATTATGGGCAATGATTTAGTATATCTCGACGGATCAAATTCTAATCGCCGTGCGTCAAAGGATGGCATATCTACCTCTTTTTTAAATACACTATCAATGGGCAAAAGTTAGTAATAAGTACAATATTAGGTGGGTTAATGCTAAGTGTCAAGCCAAAGCATTGATGACTGACTAGCAGTCTGTTAGAAGCAGTATTCACAATGATATTTTACTGTACTGTGTGTATTTTGCGGCTAGTAAGACCTCTAATTTGATTAGATTGCAGTTATAAGTATTGATTGATTCTCATCATTGATTGGTAGATAGATTGATCTGAGTTGGATTCACATCTTTAATATATTATATAAAAAGAAACGGTGATTTAAATGCCTTTGTGCCAAAAGTACTCTTATTGAGTTCTCCTAGAGGTTCGTGACACTTGAAGCGCGTGAATCAAAAAACACCAAAACACAGTAAAATACCGTCACCAAAACACACAAAAAAAAAACAATGTTAATAAAGGAACAAAAGACAAACCAACTTACTGCGGCTACGAAAAGGTCGGGGCGAGGCTAGCGGGGCGGCGCGGGCGTAACTGAATGACTGCTCGCCAGCACATACGCAATGAGTTCGCGGTCAGGCGAGGCGAGCACCGACACGTATGGTCGGGTTTTTAATTAGACGACCAAATCTGACATTAGCTTATGTCATTTTGCGAAAAAAGTATTGCCATGTCCAATGCAATAGTGTCGCATTCAGTTTTCGTTTATACAAGAACGAATCGTTAATTTCATTTATTTTAAATTTATTTAAATAATTCAAAAAAAATATTAATAATTATTTCATTAAACCCAAACAAAAGTGAAAGCTGTCAATAAAAATCAACTATTTATAAAAAGTACAAAAATACGAATAATTTATCGTCGGTAATCGATGGTTGCCACGATAATCGATTTTTTTGGTTCATTCACTTATCACAGCACTATGTTTCACGAAAAGCTGACAACACAGTAACGTCAGATTTGGTCGTCTTATTAAAAATCCGACCATAGGTTTCAATGTAACACGGGCCCACTGGTACTACTCGCACTTAATACGATGACACTAAAGTCCATTTTTTTCTCTGACCGTTTTGTCCTGGTCTATTCAGGCTCCAGGATTTGGCGAGTCCTTATCCTTATCTTAATCCTTATCTCCAAAACCAGAGGGGAACCAGACCACTTGGATCATGGCTACATAGCCGTTCGACTGTGTCACCTCAACAGTTTCTTTTAATTTTAGCAGCTGTGTGAGCCAATGTTATATTGATTACTGCGACCATAACAATAGCCAGTTGACTAAAAAGGACAAACGTTTGGTCCTCTGGCTACACGAGGAGGTACGGTACACGCCAGGCCAAATTGTCCGCACAAGCGAGCTAGAGAGATTTAGGACAAATGGAGCTGGAGACATTCAAGCAGTTATTAATTTTACCGAAATAATGTGTCTCAGATATTAAAACAATAATTTTCTCATGAACTGATCCGATTGTTAGTATGTAAAGGGAGGCAAAACAAAATTATTTCACTGCGCTCCAGTCTACGCCCGCTCCATCTTTGCTCCGCCTCAGCTCGCTTGGCGGACTGAGGTCGCGCGGCAGTGTGCTGGGCAGCCACTACTAGTGCTAAGTGCAGATCCAGATATTTTAGTTGTCACTGATTCTGATACCCAGTCTACTTTTATTAACAATAATTAAATATGTATAATATCTAATGTTTCCGCCAGCCCATATATTTTTATAAAATATAACTTTTAATTTGAATAAATTACACTAATAAACTAAAAAAACTCATATTAAAAGTAATAAAATGTGAATCAGGCAACAACCAAAATATTTTCATAAACTGGAGTCTGTTAATATGTCATGTAATGCCATTATTTAGTTTATCTGTCCTTGTAGCACGCAGGAAAATATTACTTAAGGCCAATTTCTCAATCAATTAATAAAAAATTACTATATACAATCGTATAAATAATTAATGGACCTACAATTAAGACCAGAATATTATAAAATTGGCTTAAGGCCAGATTAACCCATAGTGGCATAACTCAATAATTATTTAGACAGTGAGTAAACTTAACTAAAAACTACAGAATAATGTTGAGAGTAAACAAAGTCATGTCTTAAAAGGCAAAGTGCCTTGCTGCAATAAAAATGTAAATATAAGTCAATACGTGTGAAAAGAAGTAGCACATAACAGAATAACACTCATGTCAAATGAAATTATAATATCTAGAGGATATGAATAAAACTACTAATAGGTACCTACTATTTGGGTCCGGCCGTTATGCCCCCATTCCGGTTTGCCCCCGGCCGGTTTGCCCCCACAATTTTAAGTAAATTTGTTCCAGTTTGCCGTTAAACCGTGGGGGCATACCGGCCGGGGGCAACCCGGAATGGGGGCATAACGGCCGGACCCTACTATTTGCGGTACAAAATAAGTAAAAAAAATTAAGCAACAAAACACAAGAGGTAAAAATGACTTAGAGAATTTTATAGGTTAAATTGTACCTTAAAGTATTTAGTAATTATGAATCCCTTAAAATTTCATAAGTATCGATTTTAACATTGTCACAAAAATATATTTTTTACCTACACCTTGAATATTTAAAAACTCGCATGTATCGTCGGCTCACTATAAAACAATGGGCAATTTGGTCTAGACAAACCACATAGATACACATTTGTAAACATTATGCATTTATAGAAAAGTTTACAATAAAAATAACATTGAATTAAAAGTCTTTTAAAATCTTCCTTTACACTGAGTTATTAGTTTATTACTCGTATTCTATATATTGTGGTTGGTAATGTCAATAAAAAAACTGTTAATTTGTATTGTATATTGTCATTGATGTAAAACCCTTGTAGATAATTCTCAGTGATATCGACAATTCTTTAGGAAGAACTCAAGACTTGACATACAGGTGTCGTTAAATCCAAATGAAGAATTTTTTTTATCGAATTGAATTCAAATGGATCAATCTTTTTTATCGAAATACCTACTACATTGACGAAACCTTTATAAGTGATATTATTGGAAGTAGATAAACTGTTATTATCCGAAAATTATTTGTGTATTTGAGCTTACCTAACGTAGGTTATGAAAATAACCTCACAGGTCACGATTTTAAAATGTGTTAGTTGTCATTTTGTTGCTTTCCTGAAATACTAAGAAATGTATGTTGTATCTTAAAAATTAAACACGTCACTTAGCAATACAATGTCTATGCTCCCTTAACACTCACAAATACACACATTCTTTACGTTTTCAGTGAGCAGATTGGCATATCGCCCTCCGGATGGCAAGCGACCACTGTGGACTTTCCATTGAGCGACACATCACCAGAAAGCACCGCTTAATGTGTTGCCACACTGGAGGCACTTTTAATACGAGTCTATAATTTTAAGTGACTTGACAACTAAATATTCAATCAATTATATGAAATAGCTTATAATAATCTCAATCAGTCTACATTATCTACTCGGAACACACATGCACTCCAAACGATAAGATGGGATACCAACAAACGCTCTAGCAATACCCACAGGACAAGCCTAATACTAAGGTATGGAAATGGTTCATCCTAGGGCATCTATCTATCTCCAGACTAACCTAAATAAAGATGGGAATATTTTCTTTTAGTTCAAACGTACATACAGTGTTATTTAGTGCATGCATTTCTCGAGACTACTCTTTAATCTCGAGACCAAGATACATAGTTGAAAACTATAATTTATAATTTAATTGCACAATTTTTATACAACATTGTATCTTTATTCTACTATATTTTTAATTAAAGACCGAATTCATTCCACTTTTGTCTTAACTGTGTCTACTTAGTCCAAAGAAATGAACGCTTTCTTTGCAATTTACGTCAAGTTGCTCCGTCTTTTATATCGATTTTGACATAAGAAGAGATTATAACAAATTATATAAAAAATGTCGAATATATTAATTGTCTCACGAGATTCATGCCTCAGAAATCGATGAGATATTTCTCAGACTAGTGACGTCAAAAGCCATCGTCCTTGTGGGTAACAAGACGATAGCTAAAACAGCACTCGGAATTTTTATTTTATTTGTATAGTGATTTCTGATATTTACACGGTTACCTACTACTCATTAAATAAAACTACTTTTCAGTAGCCATACCGTGATCACGGCTACTGAAAAGTAGTCGAAACGTCGGGTTTAAATTTAAAATGTATAATATACGCGAGTTTTTATCCCTTGAAAGTTATTTTATTTAATTTTAATTGTATGTTAATAATGTATGGGCGTTTTAAGACAATAATGAACAACAATAAACTAGCAACAGGCACTACCATGACACTGCCTCAAACGTTCAACCACGACACAACACACCACGCAGGCTACGAGGCGCTCGGCTTTATACATACCATGTCGCAATAGGTTCTCGCGCAATGCTATGCGATCCCAGGCTCAAACATAAAACATATCCAACTTCAGGTAACCAATATATGCTCTCGCAACGTCAGCGTCGAATATTTCAACACGGGGTTCGTTTCATTTAATTGAGTAGGTATACCATGACAGAGGGAAAACCTTAGGAACGTTAAGTCTATTCAAATACGAAAAAGAATTTTAATAACTCATCTGAAACTGAAATTATGAACCAAAATGAACGAATTACTTTCACCGATAATGGTGATTTATTTCTAAAATAGGAGGAATCAATAAGTTGACGAAATAAATTCCCTGCTGTATCGATAAGAATGTTACCATCACTATTTCATTGTAAACAGACTATAAAATGCTTAAATTACAACTTCTCAATGAGATTACTCCATTGAAGTTATTTGTTACGATAATTTACGACTAACTTGTTGCGAAGTGCAAGCTACTTAACCAATAGTGTATGTTTGTGTGTTTGTGTATCACACATTGAATCATCGTGTTAAATATTGTACACTAACATTGCACCGCTTGTTTACACAGCGTTCCATGAAAAGAGATTCATAATTAAGATTTTGACCAGAATTAGAGCTAGATAGGTACCTAGCAAATATTCTTGTTCGAATCCTGGTCAAGTTTTGTATCGTATATTCATTGAACACCCTGTATATCGAAGCAGAACTAAATTATATAATAGAAAGTATAACTAATAACAGCATACCAGCACATGCTGTTTGTAAGAAAGGTCTAACTAGGTTACACGATAGAAGAACGATTTTTCAAATGTCATTTCAAAGTGAAACTTGTATTGTAAAGAAAATTTAATTGTATCCCTCGTATTTTTTGGTCCATTGAGTGTTGGACGAGGTAGATATTTAATATACATAATAGTAGGACATTAAAAATCGACCTTCAATGTGAAAAAGTAAATTAACTCATGTAAATATTTTTTATGACTAAGCTTCAAAGTATCAATATTGACAGTAACGTATATTCTATCAATTTATTAACACAATACATGTATTTCTCTCAAATACTCGAAAAGACAACACTAACTACTTACTTTGTTGCTCAATAATTAGGTAGGAATTAATTATTATGATTATAACATACTATGCGTATAGTTATTCCGTTATGTAACTCTTAGAACATCTATTGTAATTATTACATTCAGAAGTATAGTTTTAGACAATTTAATAAAAAGACGCGTGCATAAAAAAGGATAGGTAAATAATTAAAAATTTGCAACGAATCTATGGTGTAAAAAAATAAATCCTTTTATAAAAGGCATGTCGAAAAATATTATCTATTGTAGCTTATGCACGCGACAGAGTGCAGGCGTCTTGATCCGGTGCAACGGTGCAACGATGCAGGCAAAGCGTCTATTTGAAATATTTACTGATATTTTCGGTATTCCTTCGAGGAAAATTCTTCTGACAGAGCGTGGCAAATGTGAGGCAGAATTTAAAGGGATACTGAGTGTAAATAGACGGTCAAAGACTTAGTGCAATAGTGATTGACTTTTAGTCATCGCGTATAAAATTAAATTTATGGTTGATGTGGATTGAGACAATTTTTTTTACTTTTTATGGTTGCCGTATCTGTAATTAGAAAAATAGTAAATGTTGATTGGCTACTTGTCGTAATACCTACATTTAAATGCTGTGTTAAGCGACTTCTTTTATTACCTTGCTTTTACCACTGTAACTATTATTGGAAACAAGATGTCACAGAAGACAAAAACAGAGTCTACTTGATATTAGAATGCATAACTGATTTTAACTTATTTGAAATTGCCACGCATTAAACCAACTTTGCCACACATAACCAACTTTGCCGCGCATAACCGACTTTGCCGCGCATGACCGTTGCCGCGTGGCACCGGCGCGCCGCAGTGGGAGAGCAGCGCAAGCGCAGGGCGCTTACTTACCGTAGCCCTCGCCTTGCAGGAACAGGCGGAACGCCTCCGAGATCTTGGCAGGCTGCTCCTCCAGTACCATGCCGCAGTCAGAGATCTGGAATATTCATTGAACTACAATTACCTACTAGCGTATGGAACCGACACCACAAACCAAATTTTTGCGCGATGCTTTGTTGCCGACGGCAACAACTCATTTCGAACAAAACGCGAAAGCGCCTTTGCTTTGCATGGCGCTTACGACGTTTTGGTCGCGAGAAAACTATGCTCTGTAAGCAATCTAGAGCTGCAAGTTTCATAGTTTAGTTAGACGACATCCGCTGTAGCAAATACATCAGTCAGTCCAGCGTGCCCTTCATCGTTTTGCGACACATTTTTTGTTCCGTATAGCCTTTCTATACGTAGTACTTTTAACTCAAAGGGAATATTGCTGCAGGAAGAAGTTAAGTTTACAGTATAAATATTTTATTAGATGCCATTCATAAAATAATTTCACCCTTTTTTTTTAGACATGGGAAACACATTTACGTGTACCCTCGGGCGCGGGGTCGCACTGAGTGGTTATGTGGGGCTCCCGCAGACAGAACTGCGGACTACCCACTAAAACCCGTGTGGTCCCTCAGGGTCGCATTGGTAGCGCCGCCCGGTACCAAGCACTAAGCTTATTGAGCGGGCAGCAAAATAATTTCACCCTAGCCGAGGAGAGTCTCCAACGGGCAAGACAGGATAACGTTATGAGTGTGTTTTATACCAGCAACTTCTAAACTCCGCCGGACTGTGACTAAGATTTATCGGAGCAGAAAAACCCGATCATCAATTTTCGGATCGCCCCGGGATTTGAACCCAGTCGCTTTAAAGTGCGATTTACTAGCTAAATTTAATGTACGGAAGGAAACATAACCAGGAAACATCGCTGAATTCAGTGATATTCAAGCCTTCCATAACAGCAGATATTATAAAAGAGGCAATTTACATTTTTTTTATGTATTCAATAAAGTATCTCATAAAAAAGCTTCACAAAAAACTTTGGCATTACTCTTTTGACGTAGGAAAATATATTACCTACACCGAAAAAATCCGAAGTTACTTGTACTAGCTCCATGGTCGTTCAACTTCAAACTTACGGTTTATATCAACCGTAGGTAACGTAACTATTTATTTGCGAAAATAATATAAAAAAAATCATGTTGCATTTAAGTTAACAGTAGCGAGGAACTCAGGCAAAAAAGGTGGTATTAAAATGCCTGCGGTTGCAAAACGCGCGCCGATGTAAATATTTTGACGTTCATTCTCCGGTGCATAGTCGCGAGACGGGAGCCGATGCATTTTGCCGAGACAGGAATTTCATCGACAGCAACATTTTTAAATGTTTGATCTGTGGATTGCTTCAGCGAATTAATATGTATTGACTTTTATTGGGATCCTGCTTAAAAAAGTTTTTTAAAAAAAAAAAACGACGGGTTGCACTCCGGGAGTGCCGGCAGAAGTGAAAACCTGAATATTAACGTTGTGCATTTTTGATATGTATTTTGGAATGGTTAGGGATTTAATTGATTGGTAGAGGTATAAAAGTACTATCATTTATGTGGTAAAATACAATATTTATTTATTGCGCTATCGTACACAAACATGACAATTTATATTACATTAAAAAGTTTATCTCTCAGAATTAATGAAATCAGAAACTTTTTCAGACTTATCAGAAACTCCTTGCTGTGACACTGAAACGCCATGTAATAAATGATGATAAAATGATTGACAACCGTCAATGTCATACTTTTTTGATTGACAACTATTTATTTTCTAAACAACGAAAACAAAGTTTGGAATTTACAACTAATTGCATACTGGAATCTGCGGATAAACTTTTGGATTTGGAGCAATCGGCCAAGAAATGATTCCCTTTACAGAATCCGCAGACTCCCGAATCGTTAATAACACGAGTGGTGTTACAGTAATCAACAAAGATCTTTGGTAATCAACATGTCGCTTTCGAGGATGTTCACTGGGAATTTGGGGTAACAAGCCAAACTGTGTGTGAGAACGAGCCTCTTGTCGCAGGAAATCGGACAGCATTTCCAACTTCATACGACCTGATGCATGCTCCGCAGCATAGCGGATCCAAAGACTGCGGAGAAGTGGTGTTAATTTCCACAAAATACTGTTATATAATTCCGGCGAATAAAGATATTCCAAACTTTTTAAATGTTTTATTACGGCAATTAAATTTTGAATTTTGCAGGATATCAAATTAAGGTCTTTGTGGTCACTTTGTAGCATAGGAAGCATATAGGAAGCGACCGCACTGCGGCTATAATAGTAGGTCACACTTGACAGTTCATTCATGCAAAGAAAAATATACCTTACGCTAAAGGAATAAAACTCAAGAAAACAATATCAGTTCTTATTAATACAATTATTTACTCTACTCCTGATGTACATAAGAAGCACTTTTCTTTGCATAAATGAGCTGTCAAATTGAACAAAAAACCATTATTGTCTATAGACCGACAAATTATCTGTTCCGGTGGCGGCGTCGCTACTGTCTATTTAAAACTGTCATTAAATATCGTTTTTGCATTGCATTTCACGTAGTTCCAATTTTGGCCACCGGAACAGATAAGTTTGTAGAAAACACGTGTCCGGACTTCAAATTTTATATGGATTTTCGATCAGGTCACGTGACACATAAATCCTGACGCGAGTTTAACATTTTTTCCCCATACAAAAAAAGTGCACAACGTCGCTAAAGAAGTTTTCACTTCAAAAACCGTTTATAATTTACATAAAATGCAGCGTTGCCAAATGTTTATTTCAGCCAAGTTGAGATTTTGAATTTTATATAGTGAAAAAGCGAAATTCTTTTGTTGATAGCTGGATAAATTAAAATCAAACTCAAAAATATTTCTATTCTTATAGGCATTCGAAGAAGCACTCAAGAATCGTGATAAACTAAAAATATATAATTGGATTTTTTTAAATATTATCTTATCTTTTACCATCAGCCATCTACGCAGGATAATTATATTACCCGATGTCCTAGGTAAACGACAAACGCGGCAACGCGACGCGACGCGACGCGACGCGTAAATGTCAAATGGTCGTTGTGTATGATAGTGGCCTACAGTCTGTTCCACATAAGAAGTCCTTTAGCCGCTATATTGGTAGTATTGTTTTTCAATACATTCAATCTGTTTTTTGACAGATTTACAAAGCGTAGGCAATGCTGCCAATATAGCGGCAAAAGGACAACTTATGTGGAACGGGCTGTACGTTGTCGCATTAGTCAGTGCGCGACGACACGCGACGTAATGCGAACTTGTTTTTTGCGCGACGAGACGCGACGACGCGCGACGGCTTGACATTTGCAAAGGAATTTTTGTAAAGGAGTATGAATACACTTTTGACAGATTTATTTCGCTCTAAATATATAATATTTGTTGTCTTTTTTCTATGTTTACGAAGTTTCTGTAGGGCTAAGTATTTAAAATATGAATTTTCTAGTAATAACGCAGTATATTTGCCCATGGTTAAAACACTACTGCCGCGTTTGTCGCGCACGGACATAGGACACACGTCGCGTGAAGTATTGGTCGCATTACGTCGCATTGCGTCGCGTCGCGTTGCGTCGCGTCGCGTCGCGTCGCGTCGCCCACCTAGGACAACGGGTTACAGTGCACAAGTGAGGTCGCAAGCACAGGTGCACTCCCTATTCCCTCACTCTCATATAACACTTTGGGTCAGCAGTCACACACGACCGAAGAGAGATCAGGCGCAGGACCAACGGCTTAACGTGCCTTCCGAAGCACGGAATCATCATTCTTTTCAGACATTCAGGTGATTCAAGCCTGCCATGTCCCAACCAAATTGAAAACATACACACGGTGATGTTCCCCGCGGGATTCGAACCCGACCTCCGGGTATTAGAGCCCAACGCTCTAACCACTGTACCACGGAGGCAGAGAGGTACGAGTAGTACTCAGTCAAGTGAGTGTGGTGCTGACCTTCATCCAGGTGGAGTTGGAGGGGTGCAGGCGGCCGTTGAACGTGACGGTGTCGTCCACGTGCGGGGACAGCGCGCCCGTGATGTTCAGCACCGGCACCTGGCGAAAATAACAAACTTTTACCCTACAACAATAAATAAAATGGGCATCCTGTTTTCTATGGGGAACTTGAAGTGAGAGTACCTAAGTACAAGTACCTTCTTTTCATTAAGTTTATTCTTATTGAAATGCAATTTTATAAAAATTGTACATATTGACGTTACGGGGAGATTGACAGATGGAATTACCGAGCTTGCAATGTATAATGCCGAATATTGTAAAAGTATATTAAATTGTTATTTATTAAGAGAAAGGTATTTATATCTAACAGTGTGGAACATACATTGTGGAGCTTTGAGTCGGTTTTGTGAACACAGCCCGGTTTTGTAATCACCAATACACAAGGCAAGAGTGGTAATTAGGCCAACACTCATCTTTGTAACAGCCCTTTCACACGGCATCTAGTTTTGCAGGACCGGCTTTTTACTGTATCCTGCAAAACTGGACGGTGTGTTCACACGGCAGTTCAGTTTTGCGGGATCCAGTAAAAAGCCGGTCCTGCAAAACTGGACTGCCCGTGTGAAAGCGCTGTTAGGATCACTTGATTTCATAGGTAAAATTTGCCTTTGCCTTTGCTTTTCAACGAGACATTAATAAGCTAGTTAGTACGACCTTGGTCCCGGTGGTGGGGCGGTTAATGGCCAAAAGGAAGGCCACGGCTCGTCCCTTTCCGGTGTAAACGGGGACTGGAGGAGTTAAGTGGACGCTTTAGTCCCGAGGCGCACACATGGCCGCAAGTGTCGGTAGCCTGCGATGATGGAAAAAATTATTTACCTTGATGGTTTCGGTTTCGCGTCCGATGCCGAGGTCTGTGCGGCGCAAGTAGGCGTCGATCAGCAGGCTCAGGTTGGTGGGGTTCACGTGCGTGAAGTGCATGCGGTACATCTGCGCCAAGTCGTGGTTGCGCTCCTCAGCCATCTGCCGAGACAACCAAACACACAGTTAGCTTAGGCCTTGTCCGGGAAGGCGAATACGCCGCGAATCTATACGCGCGAACCAATGACGTTCAATTAAAAAACTAGACTCACAATCACGCTCAAATATTGTTCGAAGCAAAATACTGCCCACCCGACTATTGGGCAGAGTTTACGTTTAGTTGTATAAATGCCAAATGCCACGAGATAAGGTGTTAATTTGAACGAACGTGTTAATGTCATCAGTGTCAAAGCCACTCGGACGTTTTTTGAGGAATTTTTCTTAGAGATTGGGTGTCTAGTTTTATATTGAACGTCATTGGCGCGAACACTAACGCGCGTTGGCAAGGTACAGACGACTTCAATAATATCTAAGCACCCAAAGTAGTCAAAAACATCTTGGCATCAAAGGAAAATGTACTTTAAACTACCGAGTTAAAAAACCAATTTGACTGGGACTGTCAAAGATTTTATGTCACTCAACGTCATACTTTATCAAGTAAAGCATGATGTGTAATAAAGTAAATTTTCGAACGACTGGAGGGTAGGCGATGGGTCCACGCGTCTTTTTGTTTTAAATCTTTTTATTTGTGATCTAGTGCAGTTTGGTGTTGAAAAGTGGTGTGATTTTCATTCAGTAAAGTGTAACGAAGTGTCATAAATAAGAAAATTGAAACAAATTGACTGAATGGACGGGTATTGCGTGTAGTGTGTCTCATCGGTAGATGAGACGCTCTTACCGCAATGGCGTCCATTCCCCCGTGACCTTGAGAGTATCCTCCAGTGCTTCCATGAAGCGTTAAAACATCTTAACACCAATGTTTTAACGCAAGGAGAATCTCCCTCATCCACTTGACATTGGCAGAATCACCGCGCCGCAAAGAGGCGCGGGATAGAGGCCATTATAAAAAAAACGACGGGTTGCACTCCGGGAGTGCCGGCAGAAGTGAAAACCTGAATATTAACGTTGTGCATTTTTGATATGTATTTTGGAATGGTTAGGGATTTAATTGATTGGTAGAGGTATAAAAGTACTATCATTTATGTGGTAAAATACAATATTTATTTATTGCGCTATCGTACACAAACATGACAATTTATATTACATTAAAAAGTTTATCTCTCAGAATTAATGAAATCAGAAACTTTTTCAGACTTATCAGAAACTCCTTGCTGTGACACTGAAACGCCATGTAATAAATGATGATAAAATGATTGACAACCGTCAATGTCATACTTTTTTGATTGACAACTATTTATTTTCTAAACAACGAAAACAAAGTTTGGAATTTACAACTAATTGCATACTGGAATCTGCGGATAAACTTTTGGATTTGGAGCAATCGGCCAAGAAATGATTCCCTTTACAGAATCCGCAGACTCCCGAATCGTTAATAACACGAGTGGTGTTACAGTAATCAACAAAGATCTTTGGTAATCAACATGTCGCTTTCGAGGATGTTCACTGGGAATTTGGGGTAACAAGCCAAACTGTGTGTGAGAACGAGCCTCTTGTCGCAGGAAATCGGACAGCATTTCCAACTTCATACGACCTGATGCATGCTCCGCAGCATAGCGGATCCAAAGACTGCGGAGAAGTGGTGTTAATTTCCACAAAATACTGTTATATAATTCCGGCGAATAAAGATATTCCAAACTTTTTAAATGTTTTATTACGGCAATTAAATTTTGAATTTTGCAGGATATCAAATTAAGGTCTTTGTGGTCACTTTGTAGCATAGGAAGCATATAGGAAGCGACCGCACTGCGGCTATAATAGTAGGTCACACTTGACAGTTCATTCATGCAAAGAAAAATATACCTTACGCTAAAGGAATAAAACTCAAGAAAACAATATCAGTTCTTATTAATACAATTATTTACTCTACTCCTGATGTACATAAGAAGCACTTTTCTTTGCATAAATGAGCTGTCAAATTGAACAAAAAACCATTATTGTCTATAGACCGACAAATTATCTGTTCCGGTGGCGGCGTCGCTACTGTCTATTTAAAACTGTCATTAAATATCGTTTTTGCATTGCATTTCACGTAGTTCCAATTTTGGCCACCGGAACAGATAAGTTTGTAGAAAACACGTGTCCGGACTTCAAATTTTATATGGATTTTCGATCAGGTCACGTGACACATAAATCCTGACGCGAGTTTAACATTTTTTCCCCATACAAAAAAAGTGCACAACGTCGCTAAAGAAGTTTTCACTTCAAAAAAAGAAAAAAAAAAAAGTTAATTTTCCTTTAATGCCAAGATATTTTTGACTATTAAGACGCTTAGATATTATTGAAGCTGACTGTACTATTTACTTTCAAAAACAGTTCTATCACAGTCTTTTCCCTTGGCAAGTCAAACACAGTTCTTAAAATCTAACAACGCATTGAAAATTGTTAAATAGGTTAAAAAACATAACTTCGTCGACCACTTCTAAAATAATTGGCTTAGTCGAAACCCTAAGAATGCAATCCGCGTATGGTGAATACAGACATCGTTTCACCAAAAGATGCTATTTCGTTAAAAATATTCAGATGATGTATTCATGCACTCGACTCCGCTTTCAACGCAGGCAAAGAATTCAGTTGTTAAGGAGAAAAGGACTTAGTCATGAATATTCTGAGAATCAGTACAAAGCCCTTTTCATATGAACTCTCGACTTCATTCTTCAAGATAGGTAGTAAATGATGTCAAGATACATCGGTAGTTGAGATATTCCTTTATTATTAAATCAAAAGATTTCACAATACTAACTAGGAAAGGTCATTAAAAATCAATTCACTAGCATTACATCTACCCAAGTAATAACAATTTTATAAGCTCATTTTTGTACTTTTCCAAAAACACACACAAATGGCTTCAATCCTGGTGAAGTCATATTGATTATTTGTATGCACAATAACCTTTTTCGATAGCTATTTTAAATGTTTATGAATATGGTTTTATGACAAAAGTTGCTATTGTGTAAATTATCAGATATGGAATTTTCAATGATTTTCACTCTTGAAATGGAACTTTTGAAATGGACTTGTCTACACAATTTTGAGGGCCTTTGAAAGATTAGTAGGTACCTAGCTTATTTTGTGACTATTTGAAATTGTGAAATACAATTTCAATCTCAATGAGAATTATGAATGAAGTAACATTCAAAATCATACAAAGTAACTATTCTTTTGTTACAAAAGTTCAAATGTAAATATGACAACAGTGATTTAAATTCATATGTTATAGTAAATAGTAATTAATCCTTTATTCAACACAATGCGAAAGCCCGCGGTGAGTAAGTAGGTACCGGGCTTATTGTGTGAATTCATTTGCATAAATCTGGAGTTACCCACTCATCTATTCATACTTTAACAATCGTTTATGTTTTGACATGTATTATCCGAACGCTAGACCCGTAGTTTTAGCTTAAAACGGGATCTACTTATAGAATTTATTACAATATGTATATAGGTCTAAAGAGAGACAACATTGAGAGGACAAGCTAAACAATATTTTACATATGTAATCGAAAGCGCGGCAATTGACAAAAGATGCAGGGCATGTTACGCGGTGACAATAGTGATGTGTAAATCGATCGAACTAATTGTTCTTCCAACAGAACTTAACATACAAAGGCTATCTCAGTACCCGTTTTATAGGTATAAGTCCAAGAAAATATTCACATAATCTCGAAGTTTCTAACAAGGAATACTAAATCACTGTCCGTACACCCTTTAAGTACAATTCTAGTATAAACAGCATCGTGAATAATTCCGTGCTTTTTACAAAGGAGCTACTCGTGACTCTGCATAACTTTGACTCAGCGAGGTTTTAGCATTAGCTGAATATTTTAGCAGCGAGAATTATCCATACAGTTCATCGAATTTGAAAGTTGGAAATACTTTCTCAAAGGAAAAACTGCTCGAGCAAAAGTAGTCTTCATTAGTTAAAAAGGAACTGTGCGGCTTCGGCTATTTTGGGTGACTGAGCGGTCAATAAAGTTTGTAACAACAAGTTTAGTGAAAGCAACAGCATTAGATTTTAATGAAGGTCAACGTAGTAACTAAAGTAAACGATAATAAAATTACTTATAGGTAAGAATTTAGCAATATTTCTTACATTGAATACATTGCTATAGAATACATAATACTACAGGATCATGCAAGTGACCTGTCCTCATTGCATAAACCACAACTAGACAAGTTAAGACGCTTTTTACTTAGATCAAATTATATCTACTTATAGAAATGTCACCTGTCTCTACGGTCTCTACCAAATGCACCATACAGCCAGTCATATGTATTTTCCATATTGAAACTTAGAGATAAATTAATATTTGCCTCCAGAAATACAATATGTAAAGGTAATCGGTAACTGTTTCTCGGTAAGTAGTCCCAGGATCCAGTGAGATTCTATGACTGGGCAATTGGCATCCTTCTATTACTCGTCTTAATCTACAACTAGACTGACTACTAACTACTAGATTGGTATTGGTTGGGTGGCCTCTTTAGCAGTTAAAAAGGAACTGTGCGGCTTCGGCTATTTTGGGTGACTGAGCGGTCAATAAAGTTTGTAACAACAAGTTTAGTGAAAGCAACAGCATTAGATTTTAATGAAGGTCAACGTAGTAACTATACCTTTTACACAAGTTGCTTTTACGTCATTCTAGCAAACAAATCCAACTCCGGTTTAGTTGTTTAGTATTTTTCGGGGTTGATGCATTTTCACAGTTTCTCTTTGAACGATTCGTTATGAATTTTCATGTGTTGCGTTAGCGAGGAGGGTAGCTGAGAAACTGAAAGTTGTAGACAAGTGTTGCGATCAAGAATGGACTGTAAATTGAGAGCCCTAAATATTTAAACCTTGCCTTGCCGAGGAGAGATCTTTGTCCATTTCGTATAGCAAAGAAAATAATGATCGATACTTTTTCAAAAACTAGCTGGAGCATAGACTTATCAATAAAAAGGAAAGCTTTATAATTTAGATTTTTCAACTCAACGGACTTCTATCTATGACATGGCGAAGATAGCTAAGATACACAGGATGCAGGCTGCCTTAGACGGGACATTGTGAACTTTGAGTATATTCAGCAGTAGAAGTAATGTGGCTTTGCCAAGCGAAGTGTTCCTATCGTAGAATCCTACATGTCGGTCCAGGGGATAGAAGCGAGAACCACGAGATTAAGTCCATGTCTAAACCACTAGACCATCGAGGTATTAGCTGCACATGTCATTATGTCATTTGCAACGACCTGCAATGAAACACATCAGATGGACTGGTATTTTCCAAATACGTAGACACGTTGATCCAAACAATAGATTAGCCTTGTTTGCAGGATTAAGTTCCTACTCCCGTCTCGTTAGGCACTTATTCAGGCACAAACGGTAATAGGCCTCGACAGTAGTCAATAAACAGGAAAGTAGGCCAACTCCCGGATACATTTTGATGACTGTACTTGTATAGATAGATAGGTCGATAGTCGAATGTTGAGATTTTAAAGTTTCTTCTAGAATGTTATTACGACATCGTATAATATTTCTGTACTAATACAGGTTTTAACATATTGTTATGGATTATGAATATGTTTAATGTGTAATGTACACAATTTTTGATTTGATTGACAATACAAAAATTGTATCAGAAAAAGGTCGATTCACCAAACTCGTAACTCGCAACTGTCATTAAAACCTCTTCAACAACTTCATGATATAAACGAACTCACCTCCTTCTCATATTTACTATGTACAAAACAGAGATAGTATGGCCGAATGCAGTGAAATGGATACGTTGATTAAGGACGTGCGCTTCACCTTGCCTATTAGCGAGGGAAGGATTGTTTTACCCCTAGCACTGGAGTTTCCCTTCATTTGAAGAGCATTAGCTGTTCAAAGGCTGTTGTTTTGTACGTTGCTCAAATCAACAATGTAAACTGCTGATTTTAAAATATTATTTCCTTAGCATTTTAAAATAGTTGAATGATAATATCTTAATAAATATCCAATACTATTTGATAAAAAAGTTATAAAACTTTCATGTATACAAGTTGCAACTTTTTTATTTCAGAGAATGATATAAACAATAATCAGTGTCCACACTAACATTAAAATCTTATAATATTTATAAGCAATGTTTTTTCTTCAGAAAATAAAATAAAGGTAATCGTCATGTTTATACATTATTATAATTTCGCGTCAAGAATCGTGATAAAATTAGTACAGTAAAGCTAGCCTACTCTCTAGTTGTACTTTGACGAGTGATCACAAATATCTACTGCAGTGCAGTGGATAGAACGGAACATAACGTCCTAAAGATTAGAGACGTCAAATGGAATTCTAATTGGCGTCAGATTGTGGCTTTCGATTATACGTCGATAAGGCAGTGGTTGATGACTGTCGTAAAGGCGTTTACAGTCTAATTATGCTACGAGCCTAGAAATAAGTTTTTAAGTGTGTAAACGTAAAAACAAAGTCGGAATTACGGAGCCCTTTGTTTTTCAATGAAATTTTCCTTTCTCTTTATTGTACATATCATCAGGTGACCCACATGCTCGTTTGCCCCCCTATTACATTATGAAAAAAACATGTTAACCTTGTACTTTAAAAGTAAAATCCATCTGATAAAAGAGAAATACGTTATTAAAATCAAACTTAAAGCAATAATGAAACCTGAAAAATACTCTTCCCCTAAAAACAAACATGTAAATCTTACATGTAGGAACACACATACCTATAACTTAATTAATCATTCGCGTCGCAAGCTTAGCAAAAGTAAACAAAACCAAACCAGTTTCGCGAATAGAATAATGAACGCGAGCATCTATAAAGGCTCTCGCTTACAAGTTACTCGCTAAGCCGTCTTAAAGAAAACATCGCATTTGCAATCGCAAGCACAAAAACACATCACATTAAATACATCACAGAACATTTTATTCATATCTCACTTGTATCTCACATATCATTTTGTCAGTTTGTCACATTTGTCAGCGAGGATAACAAGATCTGCCAAAAAGAAATCCTTCATATCTTTGATGAATTTCGGTCATCTATTTCTTCGCCTGTTGAGAGATAACTGATTGCTGCAATGACCACGTACTGACACTTCCGGATGTCACAAAACGTAACCAATCACAGATGTAGCCGTAATATTAATAGGATAGGTAACTGTTTGAATGACCTTTATAGATGTTAACCTACATTATCCGTCAGTATGATCAACATGTACTCCACTTTGTCAAAGACAAGTCATCAACACAGTGACTGTAACGTTACACTGAACTTGATTGAGGGTAGAATAATATTGTTGTCGTATATGCATGGGATGGAGAAGACTAAACTAAAAGTAATTAGCTTCCATGTACTATGATTATGGAGTTTGCAACTTTACAATATGGTAAACTGTACAACATCTGATACGTGGTGAGTAGTGCTAGATAGTTTGATGGTAATTTTCATCGTAATACGAGTAATTTAATTACAAAATAAAACTGCAATCATATTATGAAGAAAAATGTATTCAGTTTTTTTTTTTCGGAGTTTTCTTGAGTTTGGAGTTTGGAGTTGTTTATTTCTAATGGTGATTTTATTTTATAAATGTACATCAAGTTTGCAATGCCCGAATCGAATTTTATTGGGATTAGTTGACTAAAAAGCCTTATTTTTGCCCAGTCATTCGCCAACGTGAGTAACTTAAATTATTTATAAAAAATACCATACCGTACGTCTGAAAATTGCTCCGTCATTTTAATTAAAACCTATAACTTCAGTAAGTTCAAGAAAAGCAATTACAAGTAACAGTTAAACGCTTTAAAGAGGTCACTTTGTCAGAGGTCCGCAGGCGACCCTCGCATGAAGTGACGATTTGACCTTAAGTACGGCCTGTGAGGGCGTCCTATGGGCTATGTCACGCTACTTGACCTTTAAGTACCACACAGTGTCCCTTTGGTTTGGGTTATAACTTTACCCCAAATACTTTCGTGTATTTCGATGACATATTGACGCTCAGAATGTTGTTATCGAAACGTAAACAATACAATAATATAAATGTATTTCGACCTTTTTTTAAAATCGTGATGATGTTTGGCAAAATTTTATATTTTTAGTCTATTGGCCGTCTACTACATCGTTTGCGCTTTCGTCGTATTTACGAGCAACGAAATACGATACGAATGGATATCGATAAACATGATTACCATGTCGTATAAACAATTCTATTAAGTGACATCGATCGGCCGCCGAATAAACACGTTGCGATTGACGACACCAACACACGAATAAGCAATAAATTAATAATGAAGCTGAATGTATTAAAGGAATGATATAAAAGAAAATTTAGAACTCACATGTTGTAAATTCTGAATAGGTGAAAGATTCCTATGTAGTACCAAGTATGCTGAATGTAACCCACTTCAAATATCTTTCAGACTTTAAATCGCAATATGCGCTGATTACTTTGCACTGGCTGTACGATCCAGCACAAAGGTTGAATGCGGATCCAGATTTCCTTTTCAAGAGTGAGTTCGAAGGCCGCATCCGATGCGCCGGGATGAAAGGTGTCAATATGAGCCTAACAAAAGAAGCGCGCGACGGCCGCCATCTTGCCGTTTTTAATTGGACGCGGTCTCATTATCCGACGCGAGCGCATACATCGTGAATGGCTGACTCGACAATGAAAGAAGAAGAATGCATTTTTCTCATGACAACACTGGTACAATAACGACTATTGTATACACACACAGTTATACACTATGCAATACAAAGAAGAAAGACGCCATTAGTAAGATTTTATCCGTTTTCATTACACAAAAAGGCAAACAACGGGTATCTATTCTTCTGAACATTCCTTAACAGGGAAATCCAAAAAAAAAACGCCTCGGTCGCATTTTTAAACGACGTTAGCCACCGCAATTGTGAAATGGCTTGATAGGAGTTCGATATTAAATTAGTATGAAAGGTTTTCGTTTTAGACCGGAACTCGAAAAACATCTTAATTAACGACCAGCAGTTGTTTGCAGCTTCTTGCGTTGACTAACTGAGGGTACCTGCAGCCATTTTTATTATGCGCAAAATGCAGTTAATTTCACGAATGCAAACTTTAACGAGAGCTATTTGGAGAGTGTGCGAGCAAAGGGAGGGAGGAGCAAGGAATTTATTGTTCAATAATAATAATGTACCAACAGATGCCGGGTTGCGGCCAGGTTTAATTGAGCACTTTCTCATTACCTGATGCACTTTCAATTTTAATGGCTCATGATATATTAGCTTGCATGTCCCAACAGTGTTGTATTGTGTTGAGTATTTTTGGTTTTACCTTAATTTAACGCTATGGCGCAGTGTATAAAAAGTCCAAGGATGTATTCATAGTCCCAAAGGACAACGCAAGAAGTTGTATGGGCTCTGTCCCCACCCACCAACAGACTTAGCACTAGTTTCAATATAATTATGACATTCCATATAAAGACAAATAACCATTTTTAATCCAAAAAATGACGGGGTATTCAAAAAAAATAAAACCGTGCTTATGCCGTACGCCTAAGATTCAGAATTGCACTGTAAGTGTCTAGCTTCAAGTAGACTCGGCTGTAAAATATTTTTTAAGATTATATTTTGATTGAACACTTTTATTTAGGCCAGGGGGGTTACTCTTGATCGCCTGCACATTTTTTTCACAGTTAACTGTGTCAAAAAAATACTTGAAAAGTACAACATTCAAATTCGATTTGCGTGAAATCCCCATTCCTACGGCGGATGTCGTCATACAAAAAAAAGATCAGTATGGAGGTTTAAATAGAGATACGTTTGAAATCTGTTGGTGGGTGGGGACGCTCCTTTGCATAGTCCTTTCTTCCCAAAATTGACCAAACCCAATTTGATTATTGATCGAAAAGATGTCAGAATTATTAATTCACAGAAGTTCTTCTTCAATCATAATCTAAGAAGGAATTTCGAGTTCTGTTGAATTAGGACGTTGTGTGTGACATTTAGAGTTACAAGGGACAGACATTTCAAATTATAGCACTAATTAGCCAACTGTAAGAAATGGCTGCAAACTGATTGCTGTCAGTGGTCGGAGAGTTCTCGTTTGATTAATTTAAGCACTAAACCTAGTGGAGAGGGCAAAATTTTACTTGTAGGTCCCGACATTTTTAAACGAAAATGTTTTGTTAAATAGTCTCAATATATTATTTTACTCGATGGGTTTAACCAACGAAGGAGTTTGAAACAGTAATTTAGCTAGTTTCTAGGTATAAAATGTTAAAGGGTTTTGTGATTATTTGATTCACTCTAAAGAGCCAAAATAATCTGTATAATGTCAAAAAAATGACCTTCCATTTCTAAATCTGAATATTTCTCGACAAATCTCTCTCTGGTTCAAAGCTCGACTGCTCAGTCAGAACAATCCGAGCAGTCGTATCAGAGAGTTCCAGCTAAAGCTCGTCCAAATGACTCTCGGTAAGTTTAAAGACGCCGGATTAAACCAGATTTACTTATTTATACGCGTCTAACTTATGCGCAGATTAACTTTTAAATTTTTAAACGCTTATAATGCTTATTTTAACAAGAAAAGATGTTTAACATATCCGGAGAGAGGTTAATAATTTTAGCTCTAATCTGGTTAGCGGAGATTGGATTATAGGTAGCTCGGATCGTCGAAGGAGGCGACTAAACGTCCTCCGGCGGTGAGACGGCACATTACTCCTCCAGACCTAGGCTCCGGATATATTTAAGAGCTTACGTGGCGGAACCGAATAGATAAATATTCGTCTCACCAAGAAAAACCGTAATCCACATTTTGTGAATAGCAAGCGATCACAGAAGGTTTTAGTGGGTAGCGGGAGCTTACTTCGCAAATCTCAATTCCTAAATTACCTATAAGTTTCTTAAAGGCTCGGACAGGCGTAAAGCATTTCCTAACGATAAAAAGTGTTGTCGCCACCACCCAAATTAATAAATATAATGTTTCGATTTAGAAAGTGTTGTCGCCACCACCCAAATTAATAAATATAATGTTTCGATTTAGAAATGTTTATTTCGTTCCCGGGTACAGAGTCTCTTAATCAGGAAGAGACGGTACTCTTCTGATCTTCAAGCATTTGATTTCAAGCGTACTGTCTCCAACATTATTAGCCGGAACACAGTCAGACGATACAACACATTTCAGGTTTGCTATGTGTCCTTTTGGTATTTTTTTTATAGAAGTTCAGTACGTTGGCTCCACTTAGCCTGATGGTAAGCAATAGGGGAGCCCAAATTGCCATGACCACGGATGCAACACCGAGGCGTTCTATCCACCGCAGTACTGGCCCGCAAGGTGTATCTGGAGTTGCTTGCGTACTCATTGATGAGGTGATACGTCACACATTAATTTCGCTGGAACACAGTCAGACACCAGTGTGTAAGATTGCTCACCCGTCCGAAGTGGTGCCACATGAGGTAGTCGAGCACGCCCTGCGTCATGCCGCGCGCGCGCAGCGACCGGCTGTTCATCTTCTGGTACGCCCACTCGATCCAGCCGGCCTGGTTCGACGTGCAGTTGATCAGGGCCAGGGCGTCCACCTGGCAGGAAAAGAAGTCATTAGCATTGCACATAATACTTTTACGTTGCCGCGTACAAATGATTGTGTGCAAGAATATGTCTATTCGAGCTGGATTGTCTTGTGTAAAATAATATTTTATTTATAGCTTTAGTTATAACAGACTTTAGTAAGACAACTCCAGAAAGTATGAAAATACTTGTGTAGATTGGTTTTGTAAACATTGTATATTCTAACGAAAATGACGAGCCATTTGGTGTAATGGTCAGAAAGTCGGCTATTACACCAGAGGTCGCGGGTTCTGTACTATCCGCTTAAATACATGAGTACCCTCATTGGGGATCTATTATTGCCTGGATTTGCATTTCATTACTTGAATGATATTCTATTTAATTTCAAAGATTCGAGGAATGGTAATTGCGCTCGTAACCTTCTTTATACAATTAAAAAAACATCCAAAAACAAGTTAACGAAATAAACTTCTTGGAACTTGGAATAATATTTTATTTTAGATGATTATTATTGTAATTAATTAAGTTTATTTGGTATTATTTTATATTATTATTTTATTTTGACATTTTAATTTTAATACATATATAGATTGAAATATTGTACATACTATAAACTGACTAGATTTTTTAATTGTTAATGAATTTGTTAAATTTAATTGTAATGCATAATAATATGAATTAATTGTAACTACCAAAATATATTTTGCATGCTGAAAGGCTGAATATGGAGAAACCATGTACCTATATAACCAAAGACCTATTTGTAAACCCATATTTGCATTAATAAATATTTGATTTGATTTGAAACCTACACAATTTCATTCATTCGACCTTAAAAAGTCAATGTAAATTATTGATATTTGATGTCCTCAGTCACCTCTCGAAGTCTATTAAATGATAATTTATGATAGAGCGATATTGTATACCTACTTACAATTAATGGGCAGTTCCCTGACAACAGATGATTGTTAAGTAGTTGGCATGGCGATGAATTAATAGGATAATAGGATGGAAAAGAACTCAGAGATCATGTCATTGAATTAAATGTTTATTTACTGATAAAAAAATTATGCGATATTTTAGGAAAAATATGCAAAAACCTGTATATTGGGTTTGAAAGTCTTCTCCTTATTATTACAAAGGAATAAGTTTTTTTGTAGAATAAAAGCGCGAGCCTTATTTTTTAAGTATACGCGTATAAAGCCACCTGCAGAATAATATACCTAAAATGTTCGAAAAAGGCTTGAAAAGGAACTGTACCTACTGAGTCTCAACAAGAAAAAACAAATTTCATAAGCGCGTACAAAAATTAAATGCTGGGCCACTGCAATTAAAAGTCATTCAATCACAAAATAAAATGTCATGAAAATTCCCACGCGGTGCGGGCGGCACGCGACAATAACAGCAGGATATTGCGTGAGACCACCGACACACGTTACGGCGGTTAGGGTCACACCACATCGGACAGCACAGGATAGTGGAGCTGCATCTATCAAATGAAAGGTTATCTTCAAGGCAGACTGGTGCATCCCCCTTTCATGGGGTAAATGAAAGTTCACCAAGTTAAATACTAAAAAAATTATAATGGTAGAAAAATATATTCAAAAATAATTGTGTGCAAGAAATACTACCTACATCGCATTGTATGTATTTATAGACTTTATCATTCTATAAAGAGCAATTTCCTCCAGTTGAGCACGCACCACCCACTCCTGTCTGTCTTTGATAAACAAATTCCGAGAATTCGTGTCAAGTTTGTCTTTTCGTCATCTTATTTGCCTCTTTGACTATTAATTGCAAACAAGCACTCGAATTCATCCTGTCTTCTTAGAACGGGTAGCTTTCTAAGTAACGAATAATTAATTGTTCATGTAATGGCAGTGGGCGGGACACAAAGCAAGAAGTACCAGTGGCGGTCGGGGGAAGTTTCGCAGTACATAATGGCTACTATGGGAAATGTTCTGCAATGGCAAAAGCGCACTGGAAGATGTCCCATGGATTGACTATCTACAAGGTGAAAGACCTGGTTAAGGTCTCCGGAAACCACTGGATGTGGCCAACGAAGAACTGATCTTTGCTGGAGTCCTATCTTTTTTTATGTTACTTATGTTAGCACACAGATGAACAATGTTAAGGGGCCACTGCGGCCTATTCCATTGAGGGGCACCTCAAGAAGCGTCGCTCAATGTTCTACCACACTCTAGGCTGAACAAATCTTCGAGCCTTTGATTTCAAGTGTACTGCCTACCACATAAATATTGCGAGAACACAAACACAGACATATTACGGCGGCAGATATCACCAATGCGGTGGTAACTAGCCAGTCTGAAAAAGTCATACCACCAACCAGTTTTAACACTGTTCCTTAGTAGACGCCGTTTTTTTTAATATAATGATACCTATAATATATGAAGTAACAGCGCAAAGTGTTACATAGAGTATAAGACTACGTCCCCAGTAGGCAAACTGTTAGCGGCAGACTTATCGATTTAGTACGCCTTTCCATATACTATAACAAATGAAGTGTCCACAGTTTGCTAGTTTTGCGCTCACTGTACGCAGTTTGCAGCGTTACGCTTGCCGACTCCCAGCAACACCGGTTGCGACGTTCGAAAGGAAATCGGCAGAAATGGGCTCGATCTTAAGCGTTCGTTCCACTATTCAAAATATAATTAATATTCGTTACAAGATTTTTAATATTTAAATTCAATTTTAATTAATATTTTTACCCCGGGATAAAAATATAATCTAATAAATGAAAATACTATTGGTTTTGTAGTGCATCCGGTGTGTTATGTGCATAGTGCATAGTACGTCCGGTAGAATAATAATAATGTTGCTAGTTAAGATACTTAAATACTGATTTTCCGATCAGATTCCATACAAATGACAGCTTAGAATAGAGGCACGATAATTTTCTGAAAAAATTATGGCAACAGAAAAGTCAAAAAGAAATCAAATGTCATACAACGTCTGTCAATCATTCGTTTCTGTTTGTTTTGAATAACATATGTGAATAATTTTGTTTTGTCGTTATTGTTGGAATGCTTGGTTTAATATTTGACGACTTTCACTACGTTTAAATGACGGTTTCAGCTAAAACAAACGACCTAAGCTTTTCTTACAACGGATCCAGTGAACTCGACAATTGGGGTTATTTTTGTAGAAATCAAAATCATCCTATAACTATTTTTTCCCAGGGAGTGGATTTATAAATTGTAGTGTATTTGGAATATTACTTCATTTTCTACATAATAATAGTAAATCGGTAAGTGTAATTCATAAAAAATCAAGGCCCAACGTTCTATGGATGTTCGCCCGACTCCATTTCAGTTCGCCACTTTGCGGCTCACTCAGTCTGCCGCTAACAGTTTGCCTACTGGGGACGCAGCTTAAGAGTAGTAGTAATAATACAGTAGTTTGCTTACCTTCCCCGGGTGCGCGAGCGCAAAGCGCGCGAGGATGTTGGCGCCTGCGCCGACGCCGAAGCCGATGAACGACTTGATGCCGAAGTGGCCCAGCACGTAGTTCAGCTGGTTGGCCAGCTCGTCCATGGTCGGGTAGACATAACTGCGACAAACAAATGCAATTACAAAACCTAAATTAATCATAATAACAAATATTTTTGGACATTGTTCACACAGAGCCATCCAGCCCCCTAAGCATAGCTTGTACTATGGTAGCCCGACAACAAACGAATAGACTTGTACGTATACATAATATTTATCCATTTTTAAACAATTCCAGTCTGCAGTCTACCTCCTGTAGTGTTTATGTATAACTTGCAATAATTTTTGATCAATTGTTATTTGTCAGCTATCGACGCGGAAAAGCGACTTCCAATTCAAAGACTTTTATGCATAATCAACAGAACAGTTTTTAAAAATATATTACGTATTAACTATTACATCTTGTAATTAAATTGAGTGAAGTTGTTTTTTAACATGGATTTTATTCATAGACACGAGATTATTTAAGTTTTGTAATTATTATTTTTATTACTCATATAATCAGCGTTTTACATAAAACTATTACTTAGTTAATTTACGATTTTGAGGGCATTTTATGACAATTTATCTATCAGAAAACAACGATGCCGACTTTTTTTTTTGAAAATTGTTTGTCACTGGGTGGCCACCCTATTCATAAGAAATCCCTTGGCACTAACGAGCAATGCTTTTTCTTTTCTGACATATCCAATAGCCTGTTATTACAATAAAACTTGCACGATTCTGTCAGTCTCGTGTCTAATGAGTGAGGCGGTGTGTTAGTAGGTAACGCAGGGTATCGAACCCGGCGCGCTGTCGCCGTCCGCTTTAAATATTAATACTACAGAGAAGTCGGCATACTTCTACCGACTCGATATTTGTTTTTGTAACGAAATTTTGCTTCATTTTCACATGTCCCGATGAATTCGTCTTTAATTTTCTTCTTCTTCGATACGGATTCCCTAGTTTTAGTAAGTCATATTATAACAATCATATATTATTTATTTCTGCTCGAAATATACTGAGGACCAAAAGGAATAAATTTCCTTGGTAATCTAAGGGGCCGTCCATTAATCACGTGAGGCTCAAAAGGGGGGGGAGGGGGTACGGAAAACATCACGAAACATCACGAGGGGGGAGGGGGGGTCTCGTTAGACATCACGTGTATTAATTTTATTTATTTTTTGTCAAAAAGCGCTATTTCTGAACCGAAATTTTGAACAGCGCGAAAATTGAAACTGTTTGGCCCACGCGTATCCTCACGCTACGAGGGAGGGAGGTTCTCTGCGTAGTGCGCGAGGATGATGGTGCCGAGTGGCTTGACGAAACCGAAGTTAATATGTCACAGACCTCTCAGCCAATAACAACTACCAGTGAAGAAGAAGCTTTACCAGTTGTAACCTTAAATGAAAGTCTTGCCACTCCGTGGGACGAAGACAACATTAATTAATTATTCATTAATTTTATTACAAATACATATAAATGTTTTTCGAATCAAAACGCCATTTTTTTAATATTTTTTTCCAGTCAAAAATAGCCTTTACATAGACTTCCAAAAAAATACACGTGATCCAGAGGGGGGGAGGAGGGGGTGGTCCACAACCTCACCAAATATCACCAGGGGGGAGGGGGGGGTCAAAAAATGAGAAAAACGACCTCACGTGATTAATGGACGGCCCCTAAGTAATTATTCACATACCGCCGAGCCCCACATTAGGTATAGCTTGGATCATGGGTGCTAGAAACCGAATACTAAACATAACTTAAACCTGACTGACATTATTTAAATTAACAAGAACTTATCTTACAGTAGTGACCCTGTAGTGAGTGAAACTGACCTTAGTGTAGTTGTTTAAAGACCAATATATTGTCACCAGATTGCACATCAAGTAAAATGAATACTGTATATCTCAGCCAGTGTATAATAGGACTACAGCAAACTAATATCGTGAATAGTGTCCCAGTTCAGTCGCCTCTCAGTCTCTCACTCTCGGTTCGAGCGACTGACCGAACTTTGTCTGCTCCCGGCCGAACAGCCGAACTTTCCTTAAGGGCCGGGGGGAAGTTAGGTCTGGGCTTAGGGCTAACTGTAGAAAGAATGCTTAGATACAAGCTAGATACGTTATTATAAGGTCTCATTGTGTTTTCATTTTCTAGTAGATAGACTCAATATTCTTGAAAAAACAAATGTATGTTTGTTTTTGTTTACAACTGAATAAATGAATATACGAGTAATATGTTAATTGTTTGTGTTCTTTAAATGGTTGGATCAGCCATGTTTCTTTTTACTTATTTTCAGCGCAAAATAAATTATGATGAGAGATCCAACATTTGTGTCCAGTTGGTGAATAACCCAACACCACCGCCATCTCCCATTATTCAATAGTGCTTTGATGACACACCATGATTAACATAGGCGATGGCGTTACAGATTACACAAATTACTAGCATTTTTTCCAGCAAATGGAAGTTTATTCCTCACTAAAGCGGTTGCAGTCTGGTGATAAAACTCAGTGTGCAATTCGCGTTGTAAGTTATTTGGCCCATTAGTGCCGCAGTGTTATGCAACGCCGTGTCGGTGCAAGTTGCAGACTGCTCTTATTCAGAGCAAAGTGAAATGAAAACAAATAAAAATATTTTTATATGGAAAAAAAAAGAGTTCCAAAACTCACTAATAGAAAATGATTATAAGACTACAAAAGTGAAAGAAGGACGAACAAAAACTTCTAAGTATATGTCGGCATGACGTGCGTCATCGTGCGCCAGAATAGCAAAAATTGTAAAAACCACGTGCACCGATCACGCCACCGAGCGCTCCCCACCGCCCCTCTCTACTCGACTTGTTTTGCAACGGGTATAAAACGACCGCGCAGCGACGGAGCGGGCAGTCTTGGCTCTGGCGTGGCTCGGTGCACTGGTTGTACTAGGCTTGCTTATCCTAGACGCTCTTGGATAATTAATTTAAAATTAATTATTATCATTAATTATAAAAGTGCCCTATTGCAATTTATAATTAATAAAACTATCTTCACTTGTGGTAAATACCTAGTATTTACCACAAGAGATTATGTGGTATTACGATTTG